>CM038214.1:171297309-171371743 GCA_021442155.1 Cymbidium sinense
AATAAAATTAATCCTGACTACTTTTAAGTTGACATAAGTCCCCAACAACATTCATTCAGTAGTTGCCCTAGGTCATATTCAATTTGTTGTGCATCCAACAGGTCACCCCAGTGGTTGTTCCTCGCTTTGGAAGATGTAGGTCTGCTATGCCTTCTTCCTAGCACAACCCTTAGGTTGGCTAGCTCTACCCTGCAGCCGATAGACTATCCCTTTGGATTTGTAAACTTGAGGTAGGTCAAGGCTGATATAGCCCCTTCTCAATGGGTCCATCGCACACTAATAGGGTCCATACATTAACTCAAACTAAATTAAACTTAATATGATTTTCCTTAGTGGAGTCAAATCACACCCTTCTCCCCAGTGGAGCCCCAAATCATATATAAATAAGTCAAGCAAACAAATCAAATTCAAAACCAACCTCCTAAGTGGAGCCAAATTAAACAAACTCCCCTAGTGCAGTCTAAATCAAAGAAATCTAATCAAACTCTTATTGGATACATCCCAACCTACTTTCATAGTGGAAGGTTCATATACCTGATTCCTATGAAATTGAGCCCATATCTCTAGCAGATGTGCCTCAACATTAATAAAAAAAAAAAAATTAAAGTCACTTTGATCTTAATTCAGTGGATTATAGATTCTTATCCCTGATCTTCTTTCCACCATCATATAATAATCAAATCAAATTGAAACCATCCCTAGCATATTTTCTTCTTCTATGCCTCACTAGACCCCTCACATGTCATGTCCAATGTGTGATCCCCAGCGGATCTCCATCCATGTCCTTGACATGGTATTCTCATCAAATCGTATTTCTTCTCCTATGCAAAGATTTAATACTTTAACCAAAAGCTTAACATTATATTCATTCAAATTACATCATCTTAGCATTATAATCAACATTTTATGATTTGTGATGGTGCAAGCTCAAACTAACTATATAATATCATGCTAAACATATTATAGTGTGAATTAACACACTATATTATATTATAATATATGATGTTATGTTATAGTTTGCTATAATATAATATATTGTCTAACATTACACCTCATTAGAACCACTTAAAAGGAACAAATAACCAAAATTTCTCAAATTTTGAATAATGTTCATTTTGGATGTAAAATTGTTTTTTTTATTAGAAATGGTACAAAATAGCATAATTTTGGTGTTGCTTCTAGGTGTGTGCTGTGAATTTGGCCAAATTCTACCATCTCAACCTTCAAATTAACATTTTTGTGAGTTTTGACCCAATGTATTATAACAAAAGTAAAACATACTAAAATGTACACTAACATTTAGTAACACACCACCACATTCATATATATGTGAAGTTATATTGTTATGTACATTATATTTTAATATGCTTTCATATAATATATTATCTTACATTACACCTTAAAATGAATCACTTTAAGCAAAAATTTATAAAATTTGGTTGAAAATTGAACAATTTATTTTGGGCAAAATTCCATTCTTTTGATTAAATGACACAACATAGCACACCCCCAATGATGTTCCCTAAAGCTTACCATAAATTTGGACAAATCCCATCATCTCAGCCTATAAATCAATATTTTTATGAATTATACTAGTACAAACTCTACTACATCATACTATAACAAACTAAAATATGCTAAACAACAAGTAGTAATACACAATAGTATGCTATAATGCATGATGCTACACTACGTTATGGCATCCAATATTATAATACACTACAACATATTATATTATACTATATTGCATATCACATCACAAGGGATTGCTTAAGATAAATAATAGTAAAATTAGTATAAATAATAAAAAACTATATATTTTATTGGTATGACTTACATATTTTAAATTGAAATAATATATTATGATGCCATGCTCTTCCTATTATGAATTTGGCAAAATTCCATGATTTTAAAGTCCAAATCAACATTTTTACAAATAATGCTAGTGTTCGTTGCATGATTGAAAAATACTAAAATAATTTAAAATCAACATTTATTTTATTTTAGTTTATTTTTTTATTTTTTTTTTTTCTTTTAGGTTTAGGTTTAGGTTTAGGTTTAGTTTAGGTTTAGGTTTTAGTTTATGTTTTATTTTTTATTTATTTTTTCATTTTGGTTTAGGTTTTATTTAGTTTAGGTTTAGGTTTTTAGCTTTGTTAGGGTTTAGTGTTTAGGGTTTAGGGTTTAGGGTTTTTGGGTTTAGTGTTTGGGGTTTAGGGTTTAGGTTTTGGTTTAGGTTTTGGGTTTGGGTTTAAGTTTTAGTTTAGGGTTTAGGGATTAAGGTTTTTTTTAATAGAACAAATTTAGATTTAACATTTCTTCTTTTGATTTCATCAACCAAGTAGCACCCAAGTTTTCTAAGACACAAGCGATAATAGATAAAAATGAGCACCCATGAGCAAATCAAACACATAGATAAGTAGAACTACTAAGACAATTCCATAAGCACCAGATCGGATTGACTGTTCTTGGTTCTCTATTCCCATCAGAACCCTCTCTTGGTGGCGGGATCGCCATCATATTCTCGATCTCTCCCCACCACCACATTTGAAACCTCCATCGTCCTCCTCTATTACCACCCACTTACCACCACCTCCATATCCACTAACACTTCTAGATCCCCCACCACCACTATGATAACCACCGCATCCGCCTTTGCCTCCACTGCCATATCTAGACTGTGCCTAGTTGACGATGATGTTCATGCCATCAAGGTTCTTCCCATTCTTAGGGTTTAGGGTTAGTTTAAGGTTTATGGTTTAGGGTTTAGAGTTTAGGGTTTAGGGTTTAGGGTTTAGGGTTTAGGGTTTAAGGTTTAGAGTTTAAGTTTTAGTTTTAGGGTTTAAGTTTTTGTTTAGGATTTAGGGTTTAAGGTTTTTTCCTTAACATAGAACAAATTCAGATTCAACATTTCTTCTTTTCAATTTCATCAACCAAGTAGCACCCCAAGTTTTCTAAGACACAAGCGATGACATAGATAAAACATGAGCACCCATAGAGAAAATAAAAAATCATAGATAAGTAGAATCGTGTCTACTATAAAGACATAGTTCCATAAGCAGCAGATTAGATCGACCATTCTTCAGGTTCTCTAGTTCCCATTGGAACCACCCCTGCCTCTTCATTAGCATGATCTACCATCATATCCCTAATATGTCCCTCCGCCACCACCATGGCTATAACCTCAATCGCTCCTCCCGCCTCCATAACCACCCTGCTTGCACCACCACCTCCATATCCACCCGGCCTTGCAAATACCCCACGTGATGCGCTCAGCCTCCACCTGAGATCTAGACCAAGCTAGTTAACTATGATGTTCTCGTTGTCAAGGTTCTGCACATTCTTAGGTTTAGGGTTAGTTTAGGTTTATTTATAAGGGATTTAGGTTTAGGGTTGGTTAGGGTTTATATAATTTAATTAGTTTTAATTTAGTTTAAGGTTAGGTTAGATTTAGGGTTTAGGGTTTAGTGTTTATTTAGCTTTAGGTTTAGGTTTAGTGTTTAGGTTTAAGGTTGTAGGGTTTAGGGTTTAGTTATTAGTTTAAGAGGTTTAGGGTTTAGGGTTTTAGGTTTAGGGTTTAGGGTTTAGGCTTAAGGTTAGGTTTAGGGTTTAGGGATTAGTTTAGTTTGAGCTTTATAATTTAGGTTTTAGGGTTTAAGGTTGGATTTGGGTTTGATTTAGGTTTAGGGTTTTAGGGTTTAGGGTTTAGGGTTTTTTTGGGTTTAGGGCTTAGGGATATTAGGGTTTAAGGTTTTAGTTTAGTTTAGGGTTAGTTTAGGTTTAGGTTTAGGATTTAGGTTTAGGTATAGGGTATAGGGTTTTTTAAAAAAAAAATTAGTAAGGGTTTATTTTATTTTATTTTTTATTTATTTTAGTTTATTTTATTTTTTTATTTTTTATTATTATTTAATTTTGTTAATTTATTTTAGGTTTAGGTTTAGGTTTATGCTTATTTATTAGTTTAGTTTTATTTTTATTTTATTTTTTAAAGTTAGGTTTTATTTTTTTATTTTTAGTTTTATTTTTTATTTTTAGGTTTAGGTTTAGGTTTATATTTTATATTTTCAATTTTAGGTTTTAGCTTTTTATTTTAGGTTTATTTTAAGGTTTTAAATTTTAATTTAGGTTTAGTTTTATTTTTAGTTTATTTTATTTTATTTAGTTTAGGGTTTAGGTTTAGTTTATTTTAGGTTTAGGTTTAGGTTTTATTTATTTTAGTTTAGTTTATTTTAGTTTAAGTTTAGGTTTATTTTATTTTTTATTTTAGGTTAAAGTTTTTTTAGTTTAGGGTTTATGTTTTATTTTTATTTAGTTTTAGGTTTTATTTTTAGGTTTAGGTTTTAGTTTTATTTTAGGTTTAATTTATTTTTTATTTTACATTTAGTTTTTATGTTATTTAAGTTTTTTATTTTTAGGTTTATTTTGTTCTTTAGTTCAGTTTAGGTTTTTATTTATTTAATTTTAGTTTAGTTTTTATTATTTATTTTATTTTATTTTTACATTTACATTTAGGTTTAGGCTTTAGTTTAAGTTTTTATTTTATTTGTTATTTTATTTTATTTTAGTTTAGGTTTTTTATTTATTTTATTTTTAGGTTTTATTTAGTTTTGGTTTAGGATTTTCGATTTTTAGGGTTTAGGGTTTTATAGTTTAGGGTTTAGGATATAGGGTTTTAGGGTTTAGAGTTAAGGGTTTAGGATTTAGGGTTTAGGGTTTAGGGTTTTAAGGTTTCGAGATTCGGGTTTAGGGTTGTAGGTTTACGGTTCAGGGTTCAGGGTTTAGGCTTTTTTTAATTTTATTATTTTATTTTTTTAAAATTAAGTAAACTCATAGGTTTTAGTTTATTTAGTTTATTTTTTATTTATTTAGTTTATTTTATTTTTAATATTTATTTAGATTTTTTTTATTTTTATTTAGTTTAGTTTATTTGTTTTAGGTTTATTTTTTTTAACTTCTATTTTTTATTTAAGTTTATTTTTTTAGTTTAGGTTTAGGTTTAAGTTTTTTTTAGTTTTGTTTTATTTTTATTTTAATTTTTATGTTTAGGTTTTATTTTTTATTTTTAGGTCTCGATTTTGGTTTTTATTTTATTTTTTTAGGTTTAGGTTTTAGGTCTTTATTTTAGGTTTACTTTTAGGTTTTATTTTTTAGTTTAGGTTTAAGTTTATTTTTAGTTTATTTTTTTATATTTAGGGTTTAGGTTTAGGTTTAGGTTTAGTTTATTTTAGGATTAGGTTTAGGTTTAGGTTTTATTTATTTTAGTTTAGGTTTAGGTTTATTGTATTTTTAGTTTAGGGTTTTATTTTATAGTTTATTTTATAGTTTAGGGTTTTAGGTTTTTTTTTTAAGTTTAGGGTTTAGGTTTTATTTTATTTTATTTTTTTTGGTTTGTTAGGTTTAGGTTTATTTCATTTTTTATATTATTTTATTTTTATGTTAAGTTTAGTATTTAATTTATTTAGGTTTTTATTTTAGGTTTATTTTATTTTAGGTAGTTTAGGTTTTATTTATTTTATTTTATATTTTATTTTATTTTATTTTATTTTATTTTATTTTAGTTTAGGTTTAGGTTTAGGTTTAGGTTTTAGTTTAGGTTTATATTTTATTTTATTTTATTTAGGTTTAGGTTTATTTATTTATTTTATTTTAGGTTTATATTTATTTATGTTTTTTAGGTTTTAGGGTTTAGGGTTTAGGGTTTATGTTTAGGTCTTAGGGTTTTAGGTTTAGGGTTTTAGGTTTTAGGTTTAGTAGGGTAGTTTTGGGTTTAGACTTTTAGGGTTTGATTTTATTATTTTTAATTTTTTATTTTTTTGAATTAAAGTAGGTATTTATTTATTTTTTTTTTATTCATAATTTATTATTATTTTATTTTGATTTAGATTTCTTTTATTTTATTTAGGTTTAGGTTTATTTATTTATTTTATGTTTATTTATTTAGTTTTTTGTTTTTTAGGTTTAGGGTTTAGGTTTGGGTTTGGGGTTTAGTGGTAGGTTTATGGTTTGGGTTTAGGTTTATGGTAGGTATGAGTTTTAGAGGGATAGGGTTTAGGTTTAGGGTTTAGGGTTGGGTTTAGGTTTGGGTGGAGGGTTAGGGTTTAGGGTTTAGGTTTAGGGTTTGGGGTTTGTTTTTAGGTTTAGGGTTTAGGGTTATTTTAGGGTTTAGGTTGTGGTTTTATTTTTTATTATTTTGAACATTTTTATATTTTTAAATTAAGTAAATGGTGATTTAGTTTTATTTCTATTTTTATTTTTAGGTTTTGGTTTTTTTTTATTTATAAGTTTAGGTTTAGGTTTTTACAATTTTTCTTAGGTTTAGGTCTTAGGTATTTATTTTAGGTTTTATTTTTTAGTTTAGCTTTAGGTTTAATTTTAGTTTATTTTATTTTATTTAGGGTTTAGATTTATGTTTAGGTTTAGTTTATTTTATGTTTAGGTTTAGGTTTTATTTATTTTTCTTTAAGTGTAGGCTTATTTTATTTTTAGTTTAGGGTTTTATTTTTTAGGTTTATTTTTTAGTTTAGGGTTTCACACTTAGTTCTTTTTTTAGTTTAGGGTTTAGGTTTTTTTTCAATTAAGTGTTTAGGTTTTATTTATTTATTTAGGTTTAGGTTTTTATTTAGTTTTTATATTATTTTATTTTTGGTTTATTTTTATTATTTTACATTTAGTTTATATTTTATTTAGGTTTTTTATTTTTAGGTTTATTATATTTTTTAGTTTAATTTAGGTTTTTATTTATTTTATTTTAGATTATTTTTTATTTTTTATTTTATTTTAGTTTTATGTTTAGGTTTAGGTTTAGGTTTTAGTTTAGGTTTTTATTTTATTCTATTTTATTTAGGTTTAGGTTTATTTATTTATTTTATTTTTAGGTTTTATTTAGTTTAGGCTAGGTTTCTAAGTTTTTAAGTTTTAGGGTTTTGGGTTTGGGGTTTAGGGTATTGGGTTTAGGGTTTGGGATATAGGGTTTATGGTTTAGAGTTTAGGGTTGTAGGGTTTAGGGTTTAGGGTGTAGGGTTTAGGATTTATGATTTTAGGGTTTAAGGTTTAACCTTTGGGGTTGTAGGTTTATAGTTAAGAGTTTAGGGGTTTAGCATTAGTGTTTTTTTAATTTTTTACTTCCTTTTAAATTAAGTAAACTCAGAGGTTTAGATTTATTTAGTTTATTTTTTATTTTTTCTAGTTTGTTTTATTATTTATAATGATTTAGGTTTATTTTTATTTTTATTTTGATTTAGGTTTATTTATTTATTTTATTTTTAGGTATTATTTAGTTTAGGTTTAGGTTTTAGATTTTTAGTGTTTAGGGTTTAGGGTTTGGGGGTTAGTGTTTAGAGTTTCGGGTTTAGGGTTGAGGGTTTGGGGTTTAGGGTTTAGGGTTTAGTGTTGTAGGTTTTAAGGTTTAGGGTTTAGGGTTTAGGATTTAAGGTTTAGGATTTTAAGGTTTACAGTTTAGGGGCTTAGGGTTTTATGGTTTAGGGTTTAGGGTTTAGGGTTGTAGGCTAATGGTTTAGGGTTAGTCTTAGGGTGAGAATTTTTTTTAGTATAATTTTTAAAATATTTTAAAATTTTTAAATTAAATAAATCGATAGGTTTAGGTTTATTTAGTTTAATCTATTTTATATTTTTATTTAGGTTATTTTTATTTATATCTACTTTACTTTAATTATTTTTAGTTTATTTATTTTAGTCTAGGTTTTTTATTTTAGTTTATTTTTTAGGTTAAGGTTTAGTTTTAGGCTTTATTTTCTATTTAGTTTTAGGTTTATTATTTAGGTCTAGGTTTTATTTAGTTTTATTTTATTTTATTTTAAGCTTATTTGATTTTTATTTTAGATTTAGTTTTTATTTTATTTTAATTTTTTATTTTTTTAGTTTAGTTTAGGTTTTTATTTATTTTAGTTTAGTTTATTTTTTATTTTTATTTTATTTACTTTTTAGGTTTAGGTTTAGGTTTTAGTTTATGTTCTTATTTTATTTTATTTTATTTATTTTATTTTGGTTTGGGTTTTTTACTTTATTTTGATTTTTAGGTTTTATTTAGTATAGGTTTAAGTTTTTAGAGTTTAGGGTTTAGGGTTTTGGGTTTTGGGTTTAGGGTTTAGGGTTTGATGGATTAGGGTTTAGGGTTTGTGGTTTTTGGGGTTTAGCATTTAAAGTTTAGGGTTTAAGGTTTTTTTATTTACTTATATTTGTTTTTATTTTATTATTATTTTCATAAATTAAGTAAACTAGTAGGTTTAGGTTTATTTAGTTTATTTTTTATTTATTTTATTTTATTTTATTTTTTATTTATATTTAGGTTTATTTTTATTTTTATTTAGTTGGATTGATTTATTTTAGGTTTATTAATTTTTAGTTTATTTTTTTAGGTTTAGGTTTATGTTTATGTCTATTTTTTAGTTTAGTTTTATTTTTATTTTATTTTTAGGATTAGGTTTTATTTTTTTATTTTTAGGTTTAGGTTTAGGTTTTTATTTTATTTTTTTATGCTTAGGTTTTAGGTTTTTATTTTAGGTTTATTTTTTGGTATTATTTTTTTAGTTTAGGTGTAGATTTATTTTTAGTTTAATTTATTTTATTTAGTTTACATTTAGTTTTACTTTATTTTAGGTTTAGGTTTAGCTTTTATTTATTATAGTTTAGTTTATTTTAGTTTAGGTTTTGGTTTATTTTATTTTATTTATTTTAGGTTCATTTTTTTTAGTTGAAGGTTTAGGTTTTATTTTTTATATATTTTTTGGTTTTATTTTTAAGTTTATTTTTTAGATTTAGGTTTTTATTTAGTTTTTATTTTATTTTATTTTAGGTTTATTTTATTTTTATTTTAAGTTTAGTTTTTTATATTTAGGTTTATTATTTTAGATTTATTTTATTTTTTAGTTTAGTTTAAGTTTTATTTATTTTATTTTAGTTTAGTTTTATTTTTATTTTATTTTATTTTATTTTATTTTTAGGTTGAAGTTTAGGTTTTATCTTAGGTTGTTATTTTTTTTTTTTATGTTTTAGTTTTATTTTAAATTTTTTTTAGGTTTTTAGTGTTTAAAATTTAGGGTTTGGGGTTTAGGGTTTAGGGTTTAGGGTTTAAGGTTGAGGGTTTAGGGTTTAGGGTTTAGGGTTTAGGGTTTAGGGTTTAAGATTTAAGTTTAGTTTAGGGTTTAGGTTTAAAGTTAGGGTTTAGTTTAGTTTAGAGTTTAGGGTTTAGGTTTGATTTAGGTTTAGGTTAGATTAAGATTTAATTTAAAGTTTTAGGTTTAAGTTTAAATTATTAGGTTTAGTTTTTTAGTTTATTTTATTTTATTGATTTTAGTTTATTTTATTTTTTATTTTTATTTAGGTTTATTTTTTATTTTATTTAGTTTAGTTTATTTATTTTTTAGTTTAGGATTTATTTTAGTTTATTTTTTTTTGGTTTATTTAGGTTTATGTTTATTTTTTAGTTTAGTTTATTTTTATTTTATTTTTTTAGGTTTAGGTTTATTTTTAATTTAGGTTTAGGTTTAGGTTTTTTTATTTTATTTTTTTAGGTTTAGGTTTTAGGTTTTAATTTAGGATTATTTTAGGTTTTTTTTTTTAGTTTAGGTTTTAGGTTTTATTTTTATTTATTTTATTTTTTAGGGTTTAGTTTTGGTTTTTTTTAGGTTTAGGTTTAGGTTTTATTGATTTTAGTATAGTTTATTTTTGTTTAGGCTTATGTTTTTTTTTAATTTTAGGTTTGGGTTTTTTTTAGTTTAGGGTTTAGGTTTTATTTTTTTATCTATTTTTAGGATTATTTTTTAGGTTTAGGTTTTTATTTAGTTTTATTTTGGGTTTTGTGCCACATCCTTCAAGATCTTTGATGGCAGTGTGAGCCCAAGATAACACATTACACACTTTAGAGATTTTGCAACACGGTGGTGTGCACTCCTCTTCCACCTTTCGTTAGCGTTTGTCGGTGTTGCATTTGATTGGTATCTAGCGCCCAATGGTTAGGTGAAGACTTTCTTTGAGTTGGAGCACCTCTTCATCAAGAGGTTTCTTTGGAGCTCGATGAGAGTGTATCGACCTCATTGTAGAGAAATAGAAACTCAGAGTCACTGATTACATTCTCGGGTGGCAAACTGAGCATGAAATCTGAACCACTATCAAATTTGCCATTAAGATTCTTCTCAAGAATATCCATGACCCATCGCTTTCATGCTTAAGGGCTTTACCATCAAAACATTCAAGAAATTAATCAACAAAGTGACTAGCCAAGAGAAGCCAAACAATTGCCCTTTCCCAGTCATCTAGGCCCAAACTCTGAGAAGGTGTTTGAGAAGAAGCTAGGGACGGTTGTGTGTCGAGACAGTGGGAAGGCAGCGAGTCTAGTATGAGAGACTACGACCTCAGTAGCCTCCTTTTCCACCTCCTCTTCCACCACCTTGGCCATCATACCGACCAGCATACCACAACGACCATTTCCATCATCACAGTAGCCTACCCAGTAGCAGTATTCATATCCATCGAGACTACTTTCCACCTACTCTTTCCAATAGATTAAATAAAATATTCATTCAAGAGGGAGGTAGTTAGGAAAATCTTTAAGAATCTCTTAAAAAACCTGACTTTTAGTTACAATAGCCTAAGAGGCTAGAGGAAGTGGGCAAGAGCGATGATCCTAGCTATTGCCCCTATCACCGCATGTTAGGCTATGTCTTAGAGGATTGTATCACTTTTAAAGATTAGCTTGAGCACAGCTACAAGTATGGAGCCATAGTTATCCCTAAGGAATACTTATTAGAACAACCATCCAGTTGAGTTAGAGTAATCCTTGGGGATACTTGGGATCCTCCTAAGACCAAAGAAGGTTAGGATATCTCTTTATCACGAACCTCTAAGAAGATCATTTCTAAGATCAAGAAGCTTTCCTTGCAAGTGCATGAAATAGGTCAAACCTCTAACACCAAGGAAAATTTTGCTTATTGTAAGGACAACTTCGGAGGGTGTGACCCAATAGAGCTCACCATACTTGCTAGGGATAGTCGGTAAGCGCGGCCAGTGAGTCAGTACTCCCTCCACTTTGTTATACTACCTTCTTAGCTCCTCTTACTGAGTGTTGTATCTGGATAAGGGCACTAAATCCCTTACTCTACTTACTTTACTTGATTTTATTATGTATCTCAAAAAAGAAATTAATGAAAGCGATTCCACTTATATATTGTCTACTTATGATGCTCTTGATTTTATTCCTATTGAAAGCTCTCTGAGTCTAAATAAAAATAATAGCTCTAGTAGTTCCAATCCTATCCTCTCTAATCCCGAGTCAGACTATCATTCTCTAAAGAAATTAGGTTCACCTCTTGAGATTGACTTGGAGTTAACTAACTCTGAGGATCCCATAAGAGAAGTTGTAGGTATGCCCGATGAGAAGGTTGAACTTTCCATAAGCTCATCATTCCAAGAAGTCAATGAAGTCAATCTACATAGTATTAAAGTTCTACCTCCTAGGGTAGCACCTTAGGATAAGGGTAAGCAAGTCATTGGTTCTAGTGAACAGATAGCCCCTCCATAGGATGCTCCACCCATGGATATGATGGTAGAGGACCAAGCCAGAGTTAATTACATTATCCTAGCTCACCTTAGAGAGAGTTTCTAGCTAAGTTAAGCATATACGAAGCCCTTACCTTATTCAAAGAGATGAGGGAATATCTAATCAAGGCTTTACTTGATCTAGAGATATGCTTAGCTCAGCTGACCGTTACTAAATAGGAGGCATGCCACTCGAAGGACAACTTAGGAGTTACATTCAGCCATGAAGTCTTACTCCTGGGGACAACTAGGCACAACCGCCTCTTTACATTATAGTGGATGTTGGCAGATATAGGCTATCTAGAGTTCTTGTTGACCCAGGTGTATTAGTCAATATTATGATCTAAGAACCCTTGCCTACTTGAGGATTAACATCTCCAAACTCCAAAAAGAAAGGATGATGTTGAGAGGATTCAATGAACAAGGAGAGAGGGCCTTATGGTGTTTATTTTTGGGTGTATTGGGGGGGAGGGTGGACACCATGTAGATCATAGGGGGTTACCTTTTGAGATGATCGGGTACAACATTGAGGTATGATGTACTATCTCCAAAGATAGAGGCAACACCCTACAATGGACCTAATCACGTGATAAGGACTTCAAAGGCATGATGGGTCTTGAATGTACAGAGATTTTCCCCTACTTTACATGCATGAATAAAGTAGGGTTTATATTAAACCAAGTTCTTATGTTCCCTATGGAGGCAAGCCTCTATAGATAATTACATCTTATCAAATTAAATTTCTTAAGAATACTCTCAATTAAAGTAGACAATTATCATCTTCAAAGATTCAAGGTTAGACTATCAAAGGATTGGTTGTATTTGGAAAATCAATATGGAAAGTTCAAGGAGAAGACTTATTTTTGGAATCCAAATGAAATAAATAGGAAATGCTCATGATACTAGGAGGCCTAATGATCATTCTAATTTGTGCTATGGTTGGGATTTATAATTTTGAAGCTAAGAAGATTTATATGTTTTGAGTTCAAATTTAATTTGATTACTAGGGCTTATAATCCACCAACACTAGGTTGTGGGAATACCTAAGAGGTGAGGATTTATGCTCATAGCCTAAAGGAAATATCTACTTTAGATCCTAAATCTACCGAGCTTCAGTATGATCTAAAGTACGACCTAAATTTAAGCAACATGAGGACATAAGGGTTTACCTCCACAAGAGAATAAATTGTCGACTTTAAATTTATAACCACAGGTGGCCACACTAACTCCTCCTATGATTTTAAAACCATGTAGTTTGGTCTTATAAACTATAAGATAGTTAGGGTAGTTATTTAATTAGAAAGAGGCTAAATTACTAAACACTCTCCTAAGACTAGAGCATGAGTGGTATGAGCATATGACTTAATCTATAGATGAAAAATCTTTTTAAATTTTAGTTCATTTTAGACACATCATTTTGACAGAGGCTTCAGAATTTCTTATGACTAAATACATGATGAAATTAGTTATGGGTCAAATTAGCTAGAAGGTGTTCTCCACCACAAAGGATACTCTCACAGGTCAAGCATTCCTTTATCGTGCAAGGATGGAGATTCTTCATGTTCAAGAGAGAAAGAATATGCATGCATGATGTGAAACATACAACCATACAAGATAAATATTTTAATTATCTTATTTATGTCTTAGGCTTTATGATGAGGTTATGATTTGTTTAAAATCTAGTTATGAGTGATTAGTTAGGCAAAAAAAGTTATTTTTACCCTTATACAACCTGAAATATGTAAGAATAATGATAATTGTTTTAAACTCTATGGAGGTCTTCTTTCTTCATATCTCCATTTCTTATTTGGTTCCTTCTTTGATTTGGATGGTGCTTGCTTCAAAGGCATCATAGGGCACCCTAGGACAAAGCCTTACGGCCATTGCTCATCCTAATCCCCATAGCATTAATCTAATTCCTATTGCAAAATTACATTTATGTGGGAAAAGTAAATCTAACTACACCTACAAAGTAGAGGTTAACTAAATATACATATAATCAGCGTTGTATTTATAATTTTGACTTGGCACCCTACACATGGGTAACTAAGCTCACTTATCCTAACTTGGATTATGCTTAACGATTTAAGAAATCTGCAAAAAAAGCATTCACATTTATTTTTAAGCATCCCTTAAGCATAATCCCCTGCAGAAAACATGTTTAGGCTAATATTGGCCTATCATCTAGTCTACAAAGCATACACCTTAACATCCAATCTAAAATAATAAATCATAAGACAAAACATACATCACATCATACACCATCCTAACTTAGAGCAAAAAGTGGTGACTTAATTCTAATGTTTGTATTAAGGCTTGTGTGGTAAGTCTTGTTAGGCATTAGTGTTGTATTTTCTAAGTGTAGAAGGATTCAATTTAACATGAAAGGTTGATTTCACTTGAAGTAGTTTAATTGATTTGAGAATTTTAATTTGTGTTTTCTTTTATTTCATTTGATTACACTTAGCAACTAAGTGTAAAGAAAGGAAAAGATAATTGCCCTCTTTCATCCCTACCTTAAGTCACTTTCTAAAGTATATTAATTTGATTTAGTTCTCTTTAGTGAATGGCTTATTAAATGATTTTATTAATCCGAAGTTCGGGTTCACTTTAAATAATCTTATTCAAAATAAAAGGCATCTTATGATAATTTTAATTGAATTACTACCACATGACATATATTAAATCATTCCTTTCCATCACATGTAACATGCATAAGATTTAATCCTAAGTGTATCTCTACATGAAACATATTTTAGCACACTTAAATGATGAATGTATGTGTATGTTTAGAATTTATCTTTTATTTGATTGAATTATTTAAACATATTAATTTAAAACTTTATCCAAATTCTTATACAAAAAGGACATAAGAAAGAAATTAAATAGGCATGTGTCGTTGTTAAACCAGGGAAGTGAGGTAATCAAATGACCTCCTTGGAGCTAGCTAAAATCTTGTATTCTCTAGATACCCAGACTATATACTCATTTGCATTCAAACATATGTAAATTTATATACAAGATCATTGGAAGTAAGCTCCATATCATATGGCTAATTAATTCAACCACTTATTCAATTATGAATGCATGCAATTTTAATGTAAAAGGGGATTTTCATTCACTAATCACATATACATATACAAGTACAAAAATATTGGCAAGTAAATACCATTATTAAACCAGGGAATTGAGGTAATCAAATGACCTCCTTGGGGCTAACTAAAGCTTAGGATTCGTCGGATGTCTAGACTATATACTTGCTTTTCTTGGACACACATGGATGTATACATAAATGAGGGAAAGAAAACCATGCAAAGATTCTATTTTTTTAATTGAATCATTTATATATATGAATTAAAGCTCTATCCAAATTCTAATGTCAAAATACATAAGAATGAAATCAAATGGGCATGTGCCATTGTTAAACCAGGGAACTGAGCTAAACAAATGACCTCTTTTAGGCTAGGTAAAGCCTCATGTTCCCGGGATGTCCAGACTATATACCCATTACCAATCAATCTTATATAAATCAACACATGAATAGAGGAAAGAGAACTCAACATTCATACACTTAATCTATAAGCACATGCATTTCTTATATATTTATAACTAGGATTATAACACATATTATTATTGATTTATAAGCTTTTGAAAAATACATTTGGATTTAATAATGATAATAGCCATGCATATATTAAATTAAATCAACACATGCAAGCTTACATAAAGGAAATCCATTTTATTTTACTTGATTTTGAAAAGTTGGATCCATGAATTCAAATGATATACCAAGTTTAACATGATTGGAAACAGAGCAATCAAATATAAGCATGTGATTCATTCTACCAAACTAGTTCTTAAGAGAAATCAAATCAAACAAGATTATTTAAAGCAAACCAAAGCTTCTTTATTAATTAAGTTTTGGATTTGATTTGATTTCAAGAGGAGAAGAGAAATCATCACTTGCTATTTTAAACCCATTCCCACATTAGTGGTTTGATTTAATTTAAGGAAATGCAATTAAGTTGATTTTATGGGTTAATTAAGCTGAACCCTTAATTAGATCAATTAATTACCCTTACTTTTGTCACTTTAAAGTAATTAATTAAATAATTATGAGCCAACATGATATGCATGGAAATTAAACTTGCAATGATCCTAGAAAATAAAAGCAGCCTAATACAATTGGCTCATGATTAATAGTTAATTAGATTAAGGGGCTTAATTAATTACTCTTATGGTTTTCCCACACATGTGGACTAACCATAATTTCATTAAACTCCTTTAGGTTATTAAACACCTAAAGATCAACACCATGATTTAATTAAGGTCATGTGATTATGATTTCAATTTGATTAAGTGATTTAATTAATTAGTTAAATTTTAATTAATTTCATTTTAAAAGGGTGAAATGAATTTAGGGAAAGGGTTCCAACCCATTCCTTAGTTCACTACTATTGAACAATGATTAATAAACTTAATTAACCAATTTTGTTAATTCATGGGATTAATTATTAATTAACTTAAAAGAGTAGTCAAGATTTAATTAGTTAATTTTCCTAATTAAGAGAGCAATAAATCTCAAGAAAATCATGTGAGGTAGAGGTCATCCCATTAAATTAACCAAAAAAAATTGGGATTAATTGCTCAAGTAATTAAAGAGTAATTAAGCTAATTAATTTTATAATTAAACCTAAATTATTATTCAAAATTAGGTAAGATCATTTTAATTAATTCTCCTCTAAAGACCTTTAAAATGAGTATTTATTTGCATTTTTTGATTTCTTTATGATTGTTTATGATTTTTAGATGTTTGACCATTAAAAATAATTAATTAAGCCTAATTAAAGACTAATCCTATTGGCCTCACGTGGTGTGCTTTCCACATGGTGCTGTGGGATTGGCTACTTAAAACTTATCTAACTTAGAGCCTTCATGGTGGTGGATGTGCTTTCTTATCTACCGTGTGATCTAAGATTGGATGGCTACGATTAATTCCATAGCTTAATAGGATTAAATAAGATCGATCTAGCGGATCTAATCATGACCATCTATTTTGATCACGTAGAATAGACCGTGCTTGATCTAACGTCATGCGAGTGAGGGAGAATGGAGTCCGTCCACCGTTGCTCACTTGATATGAGCTTACGAGCTCAATTCAACTCAAAGATCCCACACCTTCACATCCATCGGAGGGATCTAATAGTCAAGATCACAGAGATGCAAGTTTTCTTCAAAAGCTCCAACCCATTTTTGCCTAAGGATCAATTTTGGAAGCATACCCAATTGGAGCTCAAGATTGGTGGCTCGAATGATTGAGGAAGCTTCATCTAGTGGAGATGAAACCCTGTTGAGTAATAATTGGATCAATTCCTTGATGTTCACTTGGAAGGCCATGAACCGATGATTTGGAGCTCAAGTTTGATCGAAGTCCCACCTTTGGTGCTCAGGAAGCTTGGGAGATGATTCATTCTTGCTCGACAAGGCCCAAGGAAGGTGTGTGTAAAGTTAATTTGAGTTTGATGGAGAAATGTGGAAGTTAGATCAAAAATGGGAGTGTCCTATTTCAGGATGGATGGGAAAGGCTTTTTTTGATCGAGGAATGAGCTTGGGAGCTTAGCGAATGGCTCTAGTAGCTCTCCTTGGGTAGCTAAGGCTCTAAGGAATGATTTTTGTGTGTATTTGAGTGGAAACGAGGTGGTGTATGCCCTTCTTCATCTTGATCAGACGGTGGGATCGGCTATGGCTTCTAGTGGCCATTGGCCATCTCAGGGAGTTATGGATGGTAGGGGGAGGTGAGTTGGCTCGGCTTGGTTGGTTGAAGGTGTGGAGGTGGCTTCCAAGGAGGAATTATGGGTGTCCTATGGGTTTCAAATGCTCCAATGGGGAGGGTGATGTGATTTCACCTCCCATGGGTCATGGACAACCCAACGGCCCATTGGGTCAGGCTGCGTAGTGTCCTAGGTGCCTAGGTGGTCCATTGGCAGAGTATCAAGTGACCAAGGAATGGAAATGAACACTTACATGGGTGATTTTTATCATGTGATGCCTTTGACCCTTAGAATGATCATTTGGCATTAGATTTGATTTGGGTAGATTTGAAATGAGAAAAAAGTGGGTTAGCCCTAATTTCAAGTCAATTGGAGTCGATTTGGCTCAATTTGACTAATTTAGGTCAAATTATGTTAGGTTGGGTCAAATTGGGTCAAACCAAGGGTTGGTTCAAGTTCATATGATAATTTATGATGTTTTGGTTCAATTGGTTTGGTTTAGTTTGGCTTAGATTTGATTTTGGCTCATTTGAATTCATTTCAATCAAATGGGTTAAGTTGACCAATTTGACCAAATTGGCTAAATTGGCTTGGTTTGGGTTTAGTTGACCAATCGAAAGTGATAGTAGGCTTTGGTTTCAATTAATTTAGATTTGGTTTTGATTTAGGCCAACTTGATCCTTTAAGTCAATTTGGGCTAAGTTGGTTAATTGGGTTTAATTGGGTTCAATTGGGTTCAATTGGGTCCAATCATGGCTTTGGTCAAGTTCAACAATCAATTTGGAAGAACTTGAGCCATTAGTTGCAATCAATTTGGTTTATATTTTGATTTGACTCAATTTGGTCTTTTAAGTCTATTTGGGTCAACTTGGGTCAAGAGGGCCAATTAGGTTTGGTTTCACTCAATGGAAGGTCAAGTCATATTCAAATATTGATTTTGATTTGGTATGAAACATTGGTTTCAAGGGATTTGGCTTGGGTTGCAATTTGGCTAGTTTGGGTTCATATGGGTTAAGGGGTTGAATTTGTCAAATGACCAAGTTGACTTGGTTTGACCCAATTTATGATAGTTGATCAACTTAGAGTGATCAACAATCATGATGGGAGGTTTTGATGGGCTTGGTTCAATCTAATTTAGGTAGGATTAGAACTTAGCTCAAATAGGTCCAATTGGCCACTTTGGGTCAAGTGGACCAATTGGGTTTAGTTGGCTTGATTTTGGGTTGAGTTTGATTTAGTTGAGTTTATATATGGTTTTGGGATTGATATATAAATTCAATTGTAATTGGCTTGGGTTCAAATGGGTTTTGGTTCATTTGAAAATTTCAAGTCAAAAAGGTTAAGTTAGGTTTAACTTGGGTTGATTTTGGTTTGGCTTGATGATTGTAGATTTTATTTATATTTGTGAATATGATTGAAGGTATGATTGATTCATGAGAAAATTGATTGAATTTGGGTTTCGGAATGAAGGAATTTAGCTAAGTCCATGGAGTTGGGTCAGGTAGCTTAGGTTTGGATTTTGATTTGGTTTGATTTAGTTTTGATGATTTAAATGTATATTTTATTTAAATTTGTGAAGATGATTGAAATATGATTTATTTGTGAATCAATTGAGTTTGACTTGATTTGGATTAAGCTTTAGCTAAGTCCATGGGACAAGTCATATGGCTTAGGAAGAGTTTTTATTTAATTTGATTTAGTTTGATTTAGTTTAGATCATTTGAATTTAGATTTGATTTCTATTTAAGAAGATGATTGAAGATATAAATTGATTATGAGAAAATCAATTGATTTTGGATTTATTTGGAGGTAATATGGCTTAGGAAGGGTTTTAAGTTTGGATTTGATCATGGGCTTGAATCATTTGGTTTTGGAATTTGGGTTTGGATTTGGATTTGAATTTGATGTTTGAATTGATCTTGTGGTTTGGTTCGAGAAGGTGAACATGGATTGGATTTGGGTTGTAGAGTAGGTTGATTATCCTAATCCCTAAGATAACCATATGGTTAACCCTTCTAAGTCTTTAGGCTTAGGTTAAGTGTTTACCTAATTGTTAGAAGTGCCTTATTACTAGGGAAGTCTTAGTGTCTAGAAAGTCTAAGATGGGAAGATTGAATTTGCACACCAAAAGTGAGGTCAACAGGCCTTAGGCTCCATAGTGTTGCCCATGGAGATAGATGATTGGATGACCAAAGCCAAGTTTCACATTATAGACTGGGATACATCTTTCAACACTTTGCTTGGGAGACCATGGATACATGAGAACAACATAGTTCCATCCTCTCTACATCAGTCTATGAAGTTTGTGAGAGGTGGGATTACCTACTATGTCAAAGGTGATCTCAAGACATTTACAGTTCATGAGGTCGGCATATATGATGATGAGGCTTACTACTTCCCCTAAAATCAACAAGTCTATTATTGTGAACTTGGCCAAAGTTTAAAAATAAAAGAAAAAGAAAAAGAAAAAGAAAGAGAAAATGAAAAAGAAAATAAAAGGGAGTGAAAAAAGACTTGGAGGACGAAGTGGAGCCTGACATTAGATTTCACCGACATTTTATTACTCCATTCGAACATATGGGAAGGACGACCTGACCTCCACCAGGCAAAGGAAGAGGAAGTTCAAAGGCAGTCCCAAGGGTGGAAAACCTTTTTAATGACCACCTAACAAAAAATTTGTCCCAGCTACTAGGAGTACACCTGCTATCCATATAGACTTAAAATCTAGTTCTTAGGATGAGTCTTATATGGTTAACACAACACTCTTCTAGATTTCCTTGGAGGTGACACTTGAGCCAGATAGCGATGGAGACTGGGCTCCAAAGCAAAGCATAAGTGTATCCAAGTCTATATGTTAAACATTTAGGCATCAGTTGGGAACCTTAGCTCTCACCCCATTTTCCTCTCAAAAAGCTGAGAGTTTGGTAATTAAGGAAGCCCCTAAGTCATCCACAGGTGTGAAGACTTAGATGTTCTTTCTGGGAGCATCATGCTCAAGTCAAAAAGTTGATGTAGAACTTGAGGATGATTCCTATAAAGATTTAATAGAATTACCTTTTGATTGGTACTTGCCTTGTGTTCATAATTTAGCAAAGAAAGGGTTAATCCCACATACTTGGTCAAAGTATAGGTCAGACTACTTCATAAGAATATAAAAGAATAAATGCAAAAGATCTCAATCAAGACTGAGTCTAGGATTTGGTACAGTGGGTCTAGTCGATAAAGATGATTGTTGCTTAGTCATCACTAATCATTTGGAATTTGATAGGTTCTTTTCAAATCACATTAACTCATATGAGGAGCTATGCCTAGAAACTTCAAATTATCCAGATGAATTTAAAGTTAAAGATGCACTGCCAGACTTCGAAGAAGAGATCATGTCAACGAGCTGTAGGAAATTAACTTAGGAACTAAAGAAGATCCATGCCTGACATACATCAGTACTTTGTTGAATGAAATTGAGACAAATGACTTAGTTTGGCTGTTGATTGAGTTTAAGGACTATTTTACATGGAGTTATGAAGAGATGTCTGGATTGGCTCCTAATGTAGCATCCCATAAACTAGCAATAGAGCGTGCTGCTAAACCTATCAAATAAGCTCCTAGATGCATGTGGTTAGACATAAAATAATAGGTCATTTATGAAGTCAAGAAGCTGATCAATGATGGAATCATCCAGAAAGAAAAATACCTTACTTGGTTAGCCAGTGTTGTCCCAATTAAGAAAAAGAATAGCCAAATTCACGTATGTATTAATTTTATGGACTTAAATAAGGCATGTCCAAAAGACGAATTTCCACTCCCAATCCCAGAGCTGATGGTGGACATTGCCTCATCTCATGTAGCCTTCTCTTTCATGGATGGCTCATCTGGATATAACCAAATAAAGATGGCCTCTGAAGAAGAAAGAAACACTGCTTTTAGAATCGTGATCGAAATCTATTACTATAAGGTCATGCTTTCTGCCATAAAAATGTCGGTGCTACATACTGGCAGGCTATGACTTGAATCTTCATTGAACTCATTCATCATCAAGTCGAGTGCTATGTCGATAATCTCATGGTCAAAAGAAAAGAAAAGGATGACCATCTATTTGACTTAACAGTTATTTTTGAACAGTTAAAGTAATTAAACCTCAAAATGAACCCCCTAAAGTATCCATTCGGAATAGCTTCATGAAAATTCCTTCGGTTTATTGTCTAACACCAGGGAATCAAAATCGAACTGAAGAACCACAAACTTAGTGATGATCTTCACGATGAACAAATCATGAACTTAGGGGATGTTAGCATTCACCGCTGGGAGATGTACTTTGATGGTGCGGTTCCTCTCAAAGAGGAGAAGAACCACAAACTACTATTCTAGGAAAGTTAGGGGTAAGAATAGATCTCTTAACTGCGGAGCGTGATGTGATGAGATTCTCATATCATCTGTCCAATCCTTGCACCAATAATGAAGCTAAATATGAGTCTCAATGGATTAGTCATTACTCTAAGCAACCAGAACATCAACATCTTTGGGGATTCTCAACTAGTTATCAACCAAATCGCTGGGTCCTATAAGGTTATAAAGCCCAAGCTCCATCACTACCATAAGCACACCATAGCATTATTGGCCCAAATCCCAGAGGTTACCATTTATAAGATTTCACGAGGAGAGAATGATGCGACATATGCTTTAGCCAAGCTTGTCAAGGAGTTGGCATGTCCAGAGGATGAGTCCATATCAGTAAAGGTCCAAAGTAGACTAGTCTTGTCCTTTGTCAATATTGAACTCATGAAAAAGTACTCTATTGAAGGGGAGGTTGCCATTGCAAAGAAGGATGAGGAGTTAGATTGGAGGCAATCTTTCATCGATCAAACAACCCAAGAGAAGTCTCAAGCCCATCAAACAAAGTAGAGAACACTTCCCTACACTCTTTTGGATGGTGTTTTATTCTGATAGTCTTTCGATCATATGTGGTTATGTTATTTAGACAAGCACGAAGCCCATAAGATCATGATCAAGGTACACTCAAGATTATGTGAAGCCAACTAATCTGGTCCGAAGATGAAAGAAAAGATTAAGAGACTAGGATATTACTAGCCGTCGATGATCAAAGGTTGCATGGATATAGCTAGGCGATGCCACCAATGTCAAATACATGATGTGGTCCTACACCAACCACCAAACATTCTACATCCTATATTGGCCTCATGGCCATTCGAGTGTTGGGACATAGTGGTTACGATTGATTTTCCTTCTTCCAAGGTGTCGATTCAACTTACTCTGCTACTTTTCCAAATGGGTAAAGGCGATTCTATTTAGAATTGAGTCGACATGTGCTCAAATTATTTAGGAAGCATATCATATATAGGTTCAGAGTGCCTTGATGAATTGTATCTGATAATGGTATTACATTCAAGAGCATCGAGATAAACAACTTTTTGCGAAGACACATCATAGATTGGAGATATTCCACCATCAACTACCCAAGGTAAAATAGCTTAGCAAAAGCCTTTAACAAAACTCCCATCCAAATACTGAAGAAGATACTTGACAATACCAAGCAATAGTGACATGACCAGTTAGTTGAAGCCTTATGGGCCTACCACACCACATATAGAACTCCAACTTAGTCTACTCCTTTCTTCTTAGTGTATGGGTCCGAAGCCGTTCTACTATTAGAAGTCCAACTCCCATCACTAAAGATAGCTGTGAGTAGCAAGATCACAATACAGAAGAATGCAAAGTTACAGTTAGAAGAGCTCAAAGGTTTGGAGGAGAGACACATGTAAACATGCTAAAATCTCAAGTTATACAAAGCTAAAATGACTTAGACTCACAATAAGTTATGCCTAGATCTTTTTTAAGTGGGAGCTTATTTTAGTTTTAAGGACACGATTGTTTACCGTAAGATGGGAGGCAAGTTTGAACCCAGATGCCTCTTTTCCATAGAGAGCCTACCAAAGAGAATCTTATCGACTTATTAATCATCTAGAGTGCCCAATGCTTCCAATCTATGGGCTCTACTTAAAGAAATATTATAAATCATGTTTGAAAATAATTATCATCAATGAAAATTCCATTTCGAATTTAGTCTCTTCCATGTTGAAAGTATTCTTATTTGTAAATCTGCCATGATGCGTTTATGGTAGGAGTAAGGAACTCAAGCGGCATCCTATCCTTCATCGACATAAAACAAACACAAAATACACATAAACATATAAAACAAACACATATCTGAAGTCTGATATAGCCCCTTCTTAATGGGTCCATCGCATACTGACATGGTCCATAAATTAAATCTATCAAATTTAATCAAGCTCAAATCCCCAGAAGATTTTCCCTCAACTTGAAATAAAACTAAACCAAACAAACCATATCTAATCACATGAAATTAGAATAAAATTAATCTTGAATACTTCTAAGTTGATATCCACAGTGGCATTCACTCAATAGTCGCCTTAGGTCAGGTTCGATTTATAGTGCATCCAACAGGTCACCCCAGTAGTTGTTCCTTACTTTGGAAGATGTAAGTCTACTACGCCTTCTTCTTAGCATAACCATTGCACACCGAAAGGCAACCCCATGGTTGGCTAGCTCTACCCCGTAGCTAGTAGACTATCCCTTTGGATTTGTAAACCTGAGGTAGGTCAAGTCTAATATAGGCCCTACTCAGTGGGTCTATTGCACACCAACAGGGTCCATTCATTAACTTATATTAAACTAAACCCAATATGATTTTCCCAGTGGAGTTAAATCACAACCTTCTCCCTAATGGAGCCCCAAATCATATATAAACTTCTCAAGCAAATAAATCAAATTCAAAACCAACCACTCTAGTCGAGCCAAATTAAACCAACTCCCCAAGAAAACTCAAAATCAAAGAAATCCAACCAAACTCTTATTCCCAATGGATACATCCCCAATCAAATCTATGAAATCAAACTCAAATCTCAATCCCAGTGGATAGCATGAACTTGCTTCCCTAGTGGAAGGTTCATATACCTGATCCCCAGCAGACTTGAGCCCATATCTCTAGTATATATGCCTCCACATCAATTAAAACAAAATAAATTAAAGTCGATTCGATCTTAATCCATGGTGGATTATAGATTCTTATCCCTAGTGGATTATAGATTCTTATCCCCAACAGATCTTCTTTCTACAAGTCATATAATCAAATTAAATTCAAACCTTATCCCCAGTAGAATTTCTTCTTTTATGCCCTTGACATAATTCCCTCACATGTGGATCTCCCTCTATGTCCTTGACATGGAATTCCCAGCAAATCTAATTTCTTCTCTTATGCACACCTTTAATACTTCAACCAAAAGCCTAAAATGTATTCCTCCAAGTTACATTATCTTAACATTGTAATCAACATTTTATGATTTGTGATAGTGCAAGCTCAAACTAACTATACAATATCATGCTAAACATATTATAGAGTGAATTAACACTTTATTTTAAATTATAATATATGAAGTTATATTATAATTTACTATAATATAATATATTGTCTAACATTACACCTCATTAGAATCACTTAAAAAGAACAAATAAGAAAATTTTCACAAAATATGAATAATGTTCATTTTGGATGTAAAATTGATATTTTTCTATTAGAATGGTATAAAATAGAATAATTTTGGTGTTGCTTCTTGGTGTGTGCCATGAATTTGGCCAAATTCTTCCAACTCAACCTTCAAATTAACATTTTCATGAGTTTTGTCCCAATGTGTAATAACAAAGTAAAACATACTAAAATGTATAATAACAATTAGTAACACACCGCTATATCCATATATATGTGAAGTTATATTGTTATGTACATTATATTTTAATATGCTTTCATATAATTTATTATCTTACATTACACCTTAAAATGAATCACTTTAAGAATAAAATTTATAAAGTTTGGTTAAAAAATGAACATTTATTTTGGATGCAAAATTTCATTCTTTTGATTAAATGACACACCATAATACACCTCCAATGATGTTCCCTAATGCTTACCTTAAATTTGGCCAAATCCCATCATCTTAACCTATAAATTAGTATTTTTATGAATTATACTAATAAAAACTCTACTACATCATACTATAACAAACTAAAATATGTTAAACAATAAGTAGTAATACACAATAGTATGCTATAATGCATGATACTAAACTACGTTATGACATCATACATTATAATACACTATAACATATTACATTATATTATATTGCATATCACATCACAAGGGATTGCTTAAGATAAAAAAATAAAATTATTCTAAACAATAAAAACTATATTTTAGTCGTATCACTTACATATTTTAAATTGAAATAGTATATTATGATGCCATGCTCTACCTATTATGAATTTGGCAAAATCCCACCATTTTAAAGTCTAAATACACATTTTATAAACAATTCTAGTGTAGGCTTGACTGCATGATTGTAAAATACTAATAGAATTTAAAATGCTCAGTACAATATATTATGATATATGATGTTATACTATGCTACAACATATAATATTTATTTTGAACATAAAATCTTACTTTTAGACTACAATTGGTGTAGCACATTTGGTAGCAACCTAATTCCCACTTCAAATTTAACAAATTTCATCATCTAATTTATTAAATCAATATTTTTATGACTTATATTAATATAGACTATACGACATAATACCATAATAAACTAAAACATTTCATAACATCTTATAACATCCAAAAACACTTCACTACATGCTCAAATATATTATGCTACATTATACTATAATATATGGTATTATATTATGATTTAGTGTTAGGGTTTAGAGTATTCAAATCTCTAATACACAAGGGAAAGTCTCTTGAAAAAATTTTCTTTAGCTACCATAACTAAGTTAGTATTAGGTCATTCTTTAGATCTACTCCTAATGAAACTTTATTCAAAGTTTAGGGTTTTGGGTTTAAGGTTAGGGTTTAAGGTTAGTTCAGGATTTAGGGTTTGTTTAGGGATTAGGGTTAGTTTAGGGTTTATGGTTTAGGGTTTAGGGTTGTAGGTTTTGGGTTTAGGGTTTATGGTTTTAGTGTTCAGGGTTTCGGGTTTAGGGTTTAAGGTTTTAGGGTTTAGAGTTTAGGGTTTAGGGTTTAGGGTTTAGGGTTTAATGTTTAGGGTTTAGGTTTGTGAGGTTTAGGGTTTAGGTTTAGGGTTTAGGTTTTATGTTTAGGGTTTATATTTAAGTTTAGGGTTTTAAGGTTTAAGGTTTAGGGTTTACGGTTTAAGATTTTTCTTTAACAAAGAAAAACTTCAGATTCAACATTTCTTTTTTTTTATTTCATCAACCAAGTAGCACCCCATGTTTTTTGAGAGACAAGCGATGACATAGATAAAAAATGAGCACCTATGGAGCAAATAAAAAACCCTAGATAAGTAAAAACATCTTTACTATAAAGACACAAGCCATAAGCAGATATCGATGCTTCTTAGTTTCTCTAGTTCCGTAACGACACCTCTCTCAAATAATAGGATCTTCCATCATATCCCTGATCTCTCCATCCGCCACGACCATGGTTGTAACCATCATCACTCCTCCCACCTCCATAACCATCACTGCTCCGACCACCACTTCCATATCCACCAGCAACTCTAGATCCCCACCACCACTATGATAACTGTCTCTTCTACCTTCGCCTCCACCACCAGATCTAGACTGAGCCTAGTTGACGGTCATGTTCCTCCTGTCAAGGTTCTGCCCATTCTTAGGGTTTAGGGTTAGTTTAGAGTTTAGGGTTTACAGTTAATTTAGGGTTTATGGTTTAGGGTTTGGGGTTTAGGTTTTAGGGCTATAGGTTTTAGGGTTTAGGGTTTAGGGTTTAGGGTTTCACGATTTAGGGTTTAGGGTTTAGGGTTTTAGGATTTAGGGTTTAGGGTTTAGGGTTCAGGTTTTATGGTTTAGGGTTTAGGGTTTTAGGGTTTAGGATTTAGGGATTAGGGTTGTAGGTTTAGGGTTTAGAGTTTAGGGTTAATTATAGAGTTTAAGATTTTTTTTTAATTAATTAAACCAGTAGGTTTAGGTTTAGTTAGTTTATTTTCTATTTATTTGTGTTTATTTTATTTTTTTATTTTTATTTAGTTTAGTTTACTTATTTTAAGTTTATTTATTTTAGTTTAGGTTTTTTATTTTAGTTTATTTTTTAGGTTTTGGTTTAGTTTTAAGTTGTGTTTTATTTTATTAATTTTTTGCATTTAAGTTTTATTTTTTATTTCTAGGTTTAGGTTTAGGTTTTTATTTTATTTTTTTTTGTTTAGGTTTTAGGTTTATTTTTAGGTTTTATTTTTTAGTTTAGGTTTAGGTTTATTTTTAGTTTATTTTATTTTGTTTAGTTTAGGTTTAGGTTTAGTTTTAGGTTTAGTTTATTTTTGGTTTAAGTTTATGTTTTATTTATTTTAGTTTAGTTTATTTTATTTAGGTTTAGGTTTATTTTATTTTGTTTATTTTATTTTTATTTTAGGTTTAGGCTTTATTTTAGTTTAGGGTTTATGTTTTATTATTAGTTATTTTTAGGTTTATTTTTAGGTTTAGGTTTTTATTTAGTTTTTATTTTATTTTAGGTTTATTTTTTTAAAATTTTAGGTTAAGTTTTTGTTTTATTTAGTTTTTTAGTCTAGTTTAAGTTTTTATTTATTTTATTATAGTTTAGTTTTTATTTTTTTGTTTTGTTTTCTTTTTAGGTTTAGATTTAGGATTAGGTTTTAGTTTATGTTTTTATTTTATTATATTTTTTAATTTTATTTTGGTTTAGATTTTTATTTATTTTATTTTTAGGTTTTATTTAGTTTATGTTTAAGTTTTTAACTTTTTAGGGTTTAGGGTTCGTTTAGGGTTTAGGATTTAGGGTTTGGGGTTTAGTGTTTTAGGGTTTAGGGTTTAGGGTTTAGAATTTAGATTTTAGGTTTAGGGTTTATGTTTTAGTGTCAGGTTTAAGGTTTAAAGTTTTTTAATAGAGAACAATTTTAGATTCAACATTTTTTCTTTTTGATTTCATCAACCAAGTAGCACCCCAAGTTTTCTAAGATAAAAGCGATGACATAGATAAAAAATGAGCACCCATAGAGCAAATCAAATACCCTAGATAAGTAGAACCGTATTTATTATAAAGATAAAGTTCCATAAGTAGCAAATCGGATCGGTCGTTCTTTAGTTTTGCCAGTTCCCATCAGAACCACCCCCACCTCTCGATTAGCAAGATTTGCCATCATATCCCTTATCTCTCCCTCTGCCATCACCACGGCTATAACCTCCATCGCTCCTCCCGCCTCCATAACCACAACTACTATGACCACTACCTCCATATCCACCATCACCTCCAGATCTCCACCACTACTACGATAACCGTCTCCTCTACCTTCACCTCCATTGCCAGATCGAGGATATAATGGCGGATCCTAGTTGGCGGTGATGTTCCTGACATCAAGGTTCTGCCCATTCCTAGGGTTTCAGGTTAGTTTATGGTTTAGGTTTAGGGTTAGTTTAGGGTTTAAGGTTTAGGATTTAGGGTTTGGGGTTTAAGGTTTAGGGTTATAGGTTTTAAGGTTTAGGTTTAGGTTTAGGGTTTAGGTTTTAGGTTTTAGGGTTTAGGGTTTATGTTTTAGGGTTTAGGGTATTAGGGTTTAGAGTTTAGGTTTAGGGTCAGGGTTTAGGTTTAGTTTAGTTTAGGGTTTAGGGTTAGTTTTAGGGTTTAATGTTTAGGGTTTAGGGTTTAGGATTTAGGGTTTAGGGTTTTTGTATTTAAATTAAGTAAACTAGTAGGTTCACGTTTGTTCAGTTAATTTTATTTTTTATTTTTATTTAAGTTTATTTTTTATTTTTATTTAGTTTAGTTTATTTATTTTAGTTTAAATTTTTTTAGGTTTGATTTTAAGTTTAATTTTTTTAGTTTAGTTTTCGGTTTATTTTTAGTTTATTTTATTTTATTTAGTTAAGGTTTAGTTTTAAGTTTAGGTTTAGGCTTTATTTATTTTAGTTAATTTTAATTTAGTTTAGGTTTAGGTTTAGGTTTATTTTAATTTTATTTTAGGCTTATGTTTTCGTTTAGTTTAGGGTTTAAGTTTTATTTTTTATTTATTTTTAGTTTTACCTTTTAGGTGTAGGTTTTTATTTAGTTTTTATTTTATTTTATTTTAAGTTTATTTTATTTTTATTTTACGTTTAGTTTTTATTTTATTTAGGTTTTGTTAATCTTAGGTTTATTTTATATTTTAGTTGTATTTAGGTTTTTATTTATTTTATTTTTAGTTTTTATTAAATTTATTTTATTTTTAGGTTTAGGTACTGGTTATTTTATTTTTTATATATTGAGGTTAAGTTCATATATTTTATTTTAGGTTTTATTTAGTTTAGGGCTTTTAGGTTTTGAGTGGTTTAGGGTTTAGTTAGATTTAGGTTTTATGGTTTGAGGGGTTAAAGAGGCACAGGCAGTAGGTGTGGTTTAGGGTGTAGTGTTTTTTGGTGAGGGTTTAGTAAGGGAGTGATCAGAGAGTTTGGGGTTTAGTTTTTGGTTTAGGAGGGTTTAAGTTTAGCTTTAGGGATAGTTTAGGGAGGGTGGGGCAAAGTGGTGGGGTAATTTTAGGGTTTAGGGTTTAGGGTCAGGGTCCCAGCTCAGTTTAGGTTTAGGGAGGTTTAGGGTTATTTATTTAGGGTTTAGGTTAGTTAGTTTAGAGTTATTTTTTTAAATTAAGTAAACTTGTAGGTTTATTTTTTATTTATTTAGTTTATTTTATTTTTTATTTTTATTTAAGTTTATTTTCTTTATTTAGTCTAGTTATATTATTTTAATTTAGGTTTTTAATTTTAGTTTATTTTTTAGTATAAGGTTTAGATTTATACTTATTTTTTAGGTTTAGGTTTTATTTTTTATTTTTGGTTTAGGTTTATGTTTTTATTTTATTTTTTAGGTTTTTGTTTTAGGTTTTTTTCTTAGGTTTATTTTTAGTTATTATTTTTTTAGTTTAGGTTTAGGTTTATTTTTAGTTTATTTTATTTTATTTAGTTTGGGTTTAGGATTATGTATAGTTTATTTTAGATTTACGTTTAGGTTTTATTTATTTAGTTTAATTTATTTTCGTTTAGGTTTAGGTTATTTTTATTTTTATTTTAGGTTTAGGTTTTTTGGTTTAGGGTTTAGGTTTTATTTTTTATTTAGTTTTAGGTTTTATTTTTAGGTTTAGGTCTGTATTTAGTTTTTATTTTATTTTATTTTTGGTTTAGTTTTTATTTTATGTAGGTTTTTTATTTTTTAGTTTAGTTTAGTTATTTATTTATTTTAGTTTAGTTTATTTTTTATTAATTATTTTATATTCTTTTTAGGTTTAGGTTTAGGTTTTAGTTTAGGTTTTTATTTTATTTTATTTTTTATTTTATTTTGGTTTAGGTATTTTAATTTATTTTATTTTTAGGTTTTATTTAGTTTAGGTTTAGCTTCTTAGCTTTTTAGGGTTTAGGGTTTAGGGTTTAAAGTTTGGGGTTTAGGGTTTAGGGTTTAGGTTTTAGGGTTTAGGCTTTAGGTTTCAAGGTTTAGGGTTTAGGCTTTAGGGTTTGAAAGTTTAGGGTTTAGCGTTTAGGGTTTTTAGGATTTAGGATTTTGGGTTTAAGTTTAGGGTTCAGGTTTTAGTTTAGGGTTTATGGTTTATGGTTTTTTTTTAACAATGAACAAATTCAAATTCAACATTTCTTCTTTTCGATTTCATCAACCAAGTAACATAATAAGTTTTCTAAGATAGTAGTGACGACATAGATCAAAAATGAGCACACGTAGAGCAAATTAAATATCATAGATAACTAGAACCATCTCTACTGTAAGAAGACATTTCCATAAGTAATAGAATGGATTGATCGTTCTCTAGTTTATCCAGTTCCCATCAGAACGACCCTGGCCTGTCAAGTTGTGGATCCACCATCATATCCCTGATCTCTCCCTCCACCACCACCACGATTGTAACCTCTGTCACTCATCCCGCCTGGATAACCATCATTCCTCCAACCTCCACCTCCATATCCACTAGCACCTCTACATCCCCCACCACCATTGCGATAACCATCGGCTCCACCTTCGCCTCCACCGCCAGGTCTAGACTGAGCCTGGTTGACGGTGATGTTCGTCCTGTCATGGTTCTGTCCATTTTTAGGGTTTAGTGTTACAGTCAGGATTATGTGGTGTCAAACAATCTGGTTCGAAGATGAAAGCGAAGATCAGGATACTTGGATACTACTAGCCATCGATTATCAAAGACTACATGGATACAGCTAGGCAATGCAACAAATCTCAAATACACGGTGTGGTCCTATAGCAACCACCCAACATTCTACATCCTACATTGGCCTCATGGCCATTCGAGTGTTTGCGTACCGACATAGTGGGTCTGATTGATCCTCATTCCAAGGGTCATTAGTTCATCTTAGTTGCTACTAACTACTTTTTCAAATGTCCGAAGGCGATTGCGCTCAGAGAGGTCGCAACTCAGCATGTGCACCAATTTTTTAGAAATCATATCGTATATAGGTTCGAAGTGCCTCAACGAATTATATATGATAATGGTACTGCATTTAAAAGCACCGAGATCAATGACTTTGATTGGAGACACAACATAGATTGGAGATATTCTACCTTCAATACCCGTGGGAAAAAAGGCTTAGTAGAAGCCTTCAACAAAACTCTCATCCAAATATTGAAGAAGACACTCAATAATAACAAGTGACAGTGGCATGAACAGTTAGTTGAAGCCTTGTGGGTCTACTATACTACATTAGAACTCCAACTCAGTCTACTCTTTTTTCCTTAGAATATGGGTCTGAAGCCATTCTATCATTAAAAGTTCAACTCCCATCATTAAGGATAGTTGTGGGTAGCAAGATCATCAGAGAAGAATGCCAAGTTGTAGTTAGAAGAGCTCGATGGTTTGGAGGAGAGATGCCTATGGGCATGCATAAACTTAGAGTTGTACAAAGCTAAAATGATTCAAGCTTACAACAAGTTGGTCCATCCTAGGGCTTTTCATGAAGGAGAGCTTATTTTAGTTCTAAGGAGACTGATTGTTGCCCATCGTTAGATGGGAGACAAAATTTAACCCATTTGGCAAGGCCCTTTTGCCATAGAGAAGGCCTACCAAGGATGACCTTATTATCCTATTAATCATAAGGTAAAAAACTCAATGCTTCCAATCAACGGTCTCTACTTAATGAACTATTATAATTATGTTTAAAAATAATTATCATCTATGAAAATTCCATTTTGAATTAAATCTCTTCCATGTTGAAAGTATTCTTATTTGTGAATCTGCCATGATGTGTTTAGGGTAGGTATAAGGAACCCGAATGGTGCCCTATCCTTCATCAACACAATACAAACAGAAATTACACACAAACATATAAAACAACTACATATGTTTTATCTCGGGCTACTCTGAGTTGAGATAACACCCACATCGACACTCACTCAGAAGCTGCTTTAGGTCGGGCAGACGTACTACCCTGCTAGTATGTCACCCCAGTGGTCTTCTTGCTTTGGAGGATGTAACTCTGCTATGCTTTCCTTCTTTACTTGGCCACTGTACACTGATGAGCACCTTGTTAGTTTGGTAGGCCTTACGGCGTGGCCAATAAGCTACCTCATGTTGGCTTTGTTTAAGAGGATGTGAGTCTGCTACACTTTCTTCTTGGATTAGCCTTCGTGCATTGACTTAGTCAAGTATATTTTAGGTTTAGGATAAGTCCCCTTGCGGCTCCTTCCCACCTAACCGGTTCAAGTCTGGGTCCAATCCTACCTTGTCGCACACAGCTCATTAGTCATTCTAGGTTAGATAACAACTATCCTACCGACGATAAACTATCCTGATGACCAGTTCCACTTGGAAAGTTATAAGCCTACACACTTTCTTTCCAGATTGATCATTGCGCACCAACGGGAACCTTAGGTTGGTTGGTTCTCACTATGCTGATGGATACACCACTCATGCTAACGGATACACCTTAGGTTGGTTGGTTCTCTCACCTTAAGATACACCACTCATGGTAGATGTAAGTTTGCTACACTTTCTCTTTAAGTTGGCCACCGTACACCTATAAGCTTTCATTTCAGGGCTCAAGATAACGCCCTAGAAGCACCTCCCTTGTGGGCACTATATTTAGATCACATCCTTTGCAACCCCATTTATACACTACCTAGGTTACTATCAGATTAGATAGTTCGCTTTTCCTAGTAACCACCCCTATGGTTGGAGAATCCATCATGTGGATGTGTAGATTCTCCCTTGGTCCAGTAAATCTGAGATAGGTCAAGGTCGACATAGCCCCTTTCAATGTAGTCCCTCGCACACCAATAGAGTCCATGTAAACATATAAATAATATATATATTCACTTGTTGATTAGAAGAACACCCTTAGTGGTATCTTTTCCCAAGCAAGCATCCTATCTTTAGGGCAGTCTCAACAAAACTCCCTATAGGAATCGCTTGACAACTCTTGAGTTGATATAAGTCCCTAGCGTCATTCACTCAGTAGTCACCCCTAAGTCATGTTCGATTTGTTGTGTGACCAATAGGTCACCCTAGTGGTTGTTCCCTGCTTTAAAAGATGTAAGTCCGCTACGCCTTTTTCCTAGCACAATCGTTGCACACTGAAAGGCAACGCCTTAGGTTGGCTAGATCTACCCCACAGCTAGTAGTATATCCCTTTGGATTTGTAAATCTGAGATAGGACAAGTCTGATAGAACCCCTTCTCAATGGGTCCATCGCACACTGACATGGTCCATAAATTAAATCTATCAAATTTAATCAAGCTCACATCCCCAATGGATATGCCTTCAATTTAAAATCAAACTAAACCAAATAAAACATATCAAATCCCATGAAATTATGATAAAATTAACCTTGACTACTTTTAAGTTAATATAAGTCCCCAGCGGCATTCACTCAGTGGTCGCCCAAGGTCAGGTTTGATTTATTGTGCATCTAATAGGTCAACTCAGTGGTTGTTCCTTTCTTTGGAAGATGTAAGTCTACTATGCCTTCTTCCTAGCACAACCATTGCACACTGAAAAGGCAACCCCTTAGGTTGGCTAGCTCTACCCCATAGCACGTAGACTATCCCTTTGGATTTGTAAATGTGTCAAGGTCGATATAGCTTCTCGGTCCAACGCACCGACAGGTTCATACATTAACTCAAATTAAATCAAACCCAATCTAATTTTCCCTAGTTGAGTTAAGTCACACCCTTCTCCTAGTGGAGCCCCAAATCATATATAAATAAGTCAAGCAAATAAATCAAATTCAAAACCAACCTTATTAGTGGAGCCAAATGAAACCTACTCCCCCAGTAGAGACTAAATCAAAGAAATCCAACCAAACTCTTATTCCTAGTGGATACATCCCCAAACAAATCTATGAAATCAAACTCAAATCCCAATCCCCAACGGATAGCATGAACTTTCTTCTCTAGAGGAAGGTTCATATACTCCATCCCAGCAGACTCCAGCCCATATCTCTAGCAGATATGCCTACACATCAATTAAAACAAAACAAATTAAAGTCGATTCGATCTTAATCCCCGGTGGATTATAGATTCTTATCCCGAGCAAATCTTCTTTCCACAAATCATATAATCAAATCAAATTTGAACCTTTTCCCCAGCATATTGTCTCCTTATATGCCCTTGATATAGACCCCTCACATGTCATGTCCAATGCATGTGTGATCCCATAGCGGATCTCCCTTCATGTCTTTGACAGGGAATTCTCATCAAATCTTATTTTTTTTCTTTTATGCACACCTTTAATACTTAAACCAAAAGACTAACAATGTATTCATTCAAATTACATCATCTTAACATTGTAATCAACATTTTATGATTTGTGATGGTGCAAGCTCAAACTAACTATACAATATCATGCAAAACACATTATATTGTGAATTAACACACTATATTATATTATAATATATGATGTTATATTATAAATTGCTATAATATAATATATTATCTAACATTACACCTCATTAGAATCACTTATAAGGAATAAATAATAAAATTTTCTCAAAGTATGAATAATGTTCAGTTTGGATGTAAAATTGTTAATTTTTTAATTAGAAATGGTACAAAATAGCATAATTTTGGTGTTGCTTCTTGGTGTGTGCCTTGAATTTGGCCAAATTCTTCCATCTCAACCTTCAAATTAACATTTTTGTGAGTTTTTACCCAATGTATTATAACAAAAGTAAAGCATACTAAAATATACAATAACATTCATTAACACACCACCACATTCATATATATGTGAAGCTATATTGTTATGTATGATATATTTTAATATGTTTCATAATATATTATATTACATTACACCTTAAAATGAATCACTTTAAGCAAAAAATTTATAAAATTTGGTTGAAAAATGAACATTTATTTTCGATGCAAAATTCCATTCTTTTGATTAAATGACACACCATAGCACACGCCCATTGATGTTCCCTAAAGCATACCTTAAATTTAGCCAAATCTCAACATCTCATCCTATAAATAAATATTTTTATGAATTATACTAGTACAAACTCTACATCATACTATAACAAACTAAAATATGATAAAAAAGTAGTAATACACAATAGAACACTATGTTATGCCATTCAATATTATAATACACTATATCATGTTATATTATATTATATTGCATTTCACGTCACAAGGGATTGCTTAAGATAAAAAATCATAAATTAGTCTAAACAATAAAAAAATATATATTTTAGTCGTATCACTTACATATTTTAAATTGAAATAATATATTATGATGCCATGCTCTACCTATTATGAATTTGGCCAAATTCCACCATTTTAAAGTGTAAATCAACATTTTTATAAATAAGGCTAGTGTAAGCTTGACTGCATGATTGTAAAATACTAAAGAAATTTAAAATGTGCAAAATAATATATTATGATATATGATGTTATACAATGCTACAACATATAATATTTATTTTTAACATAAATTCTTACTTTTAGACTACAAGTGAAGCACACCTTTGGTACTATAACCTAATTCATAGTTCAAATTTAACAATTTTCATCATTTGATTTATTAAATCACAATTTCTATGAAGACTACAGGGCACAATACCATAATATACTAAAACATTTCAAAACATCTTATAACATCCAAAAACACATCACTACGAACTCAAATGTATGATGCTACATTATACTATAATATATGGTATTATAATATGATTTAGGGTATTCAAATCTCTAATAGTTAAGGGAAAGTCTCTTGAAGGCATTTTCTTTAGCTACCATAACTATGTTAGGATTAGGTAATTTTTTAGATCTACTCCTAATGACATCTTTATTCAAGGTTTAGGGTTTAGGGTTTAGGATTAGGGTTTAGGGTTAGTTTAGTGTTTAGGGTTAGTTTTGGGTTTAAGGTTAGTTTAAGGTTTAGGGTTTGGGGTTTGGGGGTTAGGGTTTAGGGTTTAGGGTTATAGGTTTTAGGGTTTAGGGTTACAGGATTTTAGGGTTTAGGGTTTAGGGCTTAAGGTTTAGGGTTTTAGAGTTTAAGGTTTAATATTTAGGGTTTAGGGTTTAGGGTTTATGGTTTAGGGATTGTAGTGTTTAGGGTTTAGGGTTTAGGGTTTAGGGTTTAGGGTTTAAGGTTTAGAGTTTAGGTTTTAGGTTTAGGGTTTAAGTTTTAGTTTAGGGTTTAACATTTTTTTTAATGAAGAACAAATTCAGATTCAACATTCTTCTTTTCGATTTCATCAAACAAGTTGCACCCAAAGTTTTTTAAGAGACAAGCGATGACATAAATAAAAAATGAGCACCCATAGTCAAAAACCCTACATAAGTAGAACCATCTCTATTATAGAGATAATGTTTTATAAGCAGCAGATCAGATCGACCGTTCTTTAGTTTATCTAGCTCTCATCAGAACCACCCTCGCATCTCAGGTAGTAGGATTTGTCATCATATCCCACATCTCTCCCTCTGCCACCACCACAGTTGTAACCTCTGTCGCTCCTCCTGCCTTCATAAGCACCACTGCTCTGACCACCACCTCCATATCCACCAGCACCTCTAGATCCCCCATCACCACTATGATAACTACCACCTCTACCTTTTCCTCCACCGCTAGATCTAAACTAAGCCTAGTTGACGATGATGTTCCTGCCGTGAAGGTTCTGCCCATTCTTACAGTTTAGGGTTTATTTAGGGTTCAAGGTTTAGGGTTTGTTTAAATTTTAGGGATGTAGGTTTTAGGGTTTAAGGTTTGGTGTTTAGGGTTTTAGGGTTTAAGGTTTAGGGTTTAGGGTTTAGGGTTTTATGGTTTAGGGTGTAGGGTTTAATGTTTAGGTTTTAGAGTTTAGGGTTTTAGGATTTAAGGTTTATGGTTTAGGATTGCAGATTTAGGGTTATAGGTTTAGGGTTTGTTTTAGGATTTAGAATTTTTCTTAAGTTAAATAAACCAGGTTTAGGAGTTTATTTATATTTTTTTATTTATTTGAGTTTATTTTATTTTTTTATTTTTTATTTAGTTTAGTTTTATTTATTTTAGTTTAGGTTTTTTATTTTAGTTTATTTTTTAGGGAGTTTCATTGTTATTTTTTTTTGTTTGGTTTTATTTTTTTATTTTTAGGTTGGATAGGTTTATATTTTATTTGTTTTGTTTAGGTTTTGTTTTATTATAGGTTTATTTTAGGTTTATTTATTATTTTAGGTTTAGGTTTATTTTTAGTTTATTTTATTTTATTTAGTTTAGGTTTAGGTTTACATTTTATTTATTTTAGCTTAGGTTTATGTTTATTTTATTTTATTTTGATTCTAAGTTTAAGTTTTTTTTTAATTTAGGATTTAGGTTTTACTTTTTATTTATTTTTAGGTTTCATTATTAAGTTTATTTTTTAGGTTTAGGTCCTTATTTAGTTTTTATTTTATCTAGGTTTAATTTATTTTAGATTTTATTTTATTTAGAATTTTTATTTTAGTTATTTTATTTTTAATTTATGTTTAATTTTATTTATATTTACATTTTATTATTTAGGGTTAGTTTAGGGTTTTATTTTATTTTATTTATTATTATAGGTTTAGGTTTTATGTTTATTTAAGATGTTTAGGTTTAGGGATTTAGGGTTTAGGGTTTAGATTTAGGGTTTAGGTTTATAGGTTTAGGTCAGTTAAGATTTAGGAGTTTAGGTTTAGTTGGACAGGGAGAGAGGTTTAGGGTTTAGGGTTTAGGGTTTGTGATAGGTTTAGTGGATCTGGGGTAGGTTTAGAGTAGGAGTTGTGGTAAGGAGTGGTTTGGTAGTTTAGAGTTGGTATGGTATAGTTTAGGTTTAGGTTGATTTAGTAGGTTTAGGAGGTTTTTAGTTTAGGTCAGTTATTTAGGTTTAGGATTTAGGTTTTATATAGGAGTGGAGGTCCAGGGTCAGAGGGTTAGTTTAGGTTTAGTTTAGGATTTAGGGTTTAGGGTTTAGTTTAGGGTTTTCTAAACAAACCAGATAGGTTTAGGTTTATATTTATTTTATTTATTTTAGTTTATTTTTTAGGTTTTGGTTTATTTTATTTTAATTTATTTAGGTTTATGTTTTTATTTTTAGGTTTATGTTTAGGCTTTTATTTTATTTTTTTAGGTTTTATTTTTAAGTGTAGGTTTAGGTTTATTTTTAGTTTATTATATTTTATTTAGTTTAGGTTTAGGTTTAGGTTTAGATTTAGTTTATTTTAGGTTTATTTTAATTTATTTACTTTATTTTTATTTTAGGTTTAATTTTTTTTAATTTAGGATTTAGGTTTTATTTTTAGCTTTATTTTTTAGGTTCACCTAAACCTAAACCTAAACCTAAAGTAACTAAATAAATTAAAACATAAACCTAAACCCTCAAACCTAATAAATCTAAACCTAAACCTAAACCCTAAGAATGGGCATAAGCTTGATGGTAGGAACTTCACCGTCAACCAAGCTCTGTCTAGATATGGCAGTAGAGGTGAAGGCAGGGGTGGTGGTCGAAGTAGACGTGGTTATAGAGGTGGGATGCGTGACGGATGTTACAATTGTGGTGGTGGCAGAGGGAGAGATCGGGGATATGACGATAGATCCCGCTACTCGAGAGCCTTGGGGGTTTTGATGGGAACTGGAGAAACTCAAGAATGATTGATCTGATCTATAGCTTATGAAATTGTGTCTTTACACTAGAGACGAATCTAGTTATCTACGATTTTTGATTTGCCCTATGCATGCTCATTTTTGATCTATGTCATTGCTTGTGTCTAAGAAAACATGGTGTGTTAGTTGGTTAATAAAATCAAAAAGAATAAATTTTGAATCTGAATTTGTTCTCTGTTAAAAAAATAACTAAAAACACTAAACCCTAAACTAAAACCTAAACCCAAAACCTAAAACCTAAACCCTAAAGCCTAAACCTTAAACCCTAAAAACCCTAAATCCTAAACCCTAAACCCTAAAACCCTAAACCCTAAACCCTAAACCCTAAACCCTAAACACTAAATCCAAAAAAAACCTTATACCTTAAACCCTAAACCCCAAACCCTAAACCCTAAACCCTAAACCCTAGAAAGCTAAAAACTTAATCCTAAATAAAATAAAATCTTAAAAAAATTATTAAAAAAACTTAAACCAAAAAAATAAATAAAATAAAATAAAATAAAAACATAAAGTAAAACCTAAACCTAAACCCAAACCTAAACCTAAAAAAAATAAAATAAGAAATAAAAACTAAACTAAAATAAAATAAATAAAAGCTGAAGCTAAACTAAAAAATAAAAAACCTTAATAAAATAAAAACTAAATCTAAAATAAAAATAAACTTAAAGTAGATTAAAAACTTAATAAAACCTAATCCTAATAAATAAACCTAAAAATAAATAAAAAATAAAACCTTAAATAAAAACTAAAAAAACCCTAAAACTAAAATAAAAATAAAATAAACCTAAACCTGAACTAAAATAAATTAAACTAAAATAAACAAAACCTAAACCTAAATTTAAAATAAACTAAACTTCAACCTAAACCTAAACTAAATAAAATAAAATAAACTAAAAATAAACCTAAACTTAAATTAAAAAAGAAAACTTAAAAATAAACCTAAAATAGGAACCTAAAACCTAAAAATTAAAAAAAATAAAATAAAAACTTAAACCTAAACCTAAAAATAAAAAATAAAACCTAAACCTAAAAAATAAAATAAAAATAAAACTGAACTAAATAATAAACCTAAACCTAAACCTAAACCTGAAAAATAAACTAAAATAAATAAACCTAAATAAATAAGCTAAACTAAATAAAAATAAAAAATAAACCTGAATAAAAAATAAAAAAATAAAATAAACTAAAATAAATGTAAAATAAACTAAATAAACCTAAACCTATCGGTTTACTTAATTTAAAAAAAACCCTAAACCCTAAATCCTAAACCCTAAACCCTAAACCCTAAACATTAAAACTAATCTTAATTCCTAAAACTAACCCTAAATCCTAAAACCTAAATCCAAAAAGCATAAAACTTAAAACCATAAACCCTACACCCAAAACCCTAAACCCTAAACCCTAAACTCTAACCATATACGGTAAACCATAAACCCTAAACCCTAAAACCTAAAACCCTAAACCCTAAACACTAAACCCTAAGAATGGAAAGAACCTTGATGGTAGGGACATCACTGTCAACTAAGCTCAATGAAGATCTAGCGGTGGAGGCGAACTCAGAGGTGATGGTTATCTTAGTGGTGGTGGGGGATCTAGAGGTGGTGGTGGATATGGAGGTGGTGGTCAGAGCAGTGGCAGTTTTGGAGGCGGGTGGAGCAACAGAGATTACAGTCATGGTGGTGACGGAGGGAGAGATCGAGGATATGATGGTGGATTATACTACTCGACAGGCCGAGGTGGTTTAGATGGGAACTGGAGAAATTGATGAACGACTGATCCGATCTGCTGCTTATGGATCTAAATCTTTACAGTAAAGATGATCCTAGTTATCTAGGGTTTTTAATTCACTCTATGCGTACTCATTTTTTATCTATGTCATCGCTTTTGTCTTAGAAAACTTGGTGTGTTACTTGGTTGATGAAATCGAAAAGAAATGTTAAATCTGAATTTGTTCTCTGTTAAAAAAAAATAAAAACCCTAAACCCAAAACTAAAACCTGAACCCTAGACCAAAAATCTCAACCCAAAACCATAAACCTTAAACCCAAAAAACCTTAAACCCTAAACTCTAAACCCTAAACCCTAAACCCTAAACCCTAAAACCTTAAACCCTAAACCCTAAACCCTAAACCCTCAAATTTAACAGCTAAACCCTAAATGCTAAACACTAAACCCTAAAAAATCCTAAACCCTAAACCATAAACCCTAAACTAACCCTAAAGCCTAAACCCTAAACTCTAAAAACCCAAAACCCTAAACCCTAAACTAACCCAACTCCCTAAACCCTAAACCCTAAACCCTAAACCCTAACCCTAAACCATAAACCCTAAAACCCTAAACTTTAAAACCCTAAACCCTAAGCTGTACACCCTAAAAACCTAAAAGCCTAAACCTAAACTAAATAAAACCTAAAAATAAAAAAAATAAAAATACCTAAATTTAAATATAATAAATAAAATAAAATAAAATAAAAGCCTAAACTAAAACCTAAACCTAAACCTAAAATAAAATAAAATAAAATAAAAACTAAAATAAATTAAAATAAAATAAATTAATACTTAAACTAAACTAAAAAAATAAAAAGCCTAAAAAAACTAAAAATAAAATAAACATAAAATAAAATAAAATAAAAACTAAATAAAAACCTAAACCTAAAAAATAAACCTAAAAATAAAACCTAAAAATAAATAAAAAATTAAACCTAAACCCTAAACTAAACAAAAACCTAAACCTAAAAGAAAAGAGAAATTAAACCTAAACCTATACTAAAATAAACTAAACTTAAACCTAAACTGAAGTTAAATAAAATAAAAAAACAAAAAAAACATAAAAATAAAATAAATAAATAAAATTAAACCTAAAAAAAATAAAATAAACTAAAACCTAAACCTAAACCTAAAAATAAAATAAAATAAAAATAAAAATAAACTAAAATAAAATAAATAAAGACATAAACTAAACTAAAAAAACTTAAATAAAATAAAAAATAAAAATAAACTAAAACTAAAATAAAATAAAATAAAAACTATATAAAAACCTAAACCTAAAATTCAAAACTAAAAATAAAACCTAAAAAAATAAAAAATAAAACTTAAACCCAAAACTAAAAAAATGTAAACCTAAAATAAAATTAAAATAAACATAATAAAATAAACCTAAGCCTAAACTAAAATAAACTAAACTAAAATAAATAAAACCTAAACCTAAACCTAAACTAAATAAAATAAAATAAACTAAAAATAAACCTAAAAGTAAACTAAAAAATAAAACCAAAAAATAAATGTAAAATAAAAATGTAAAACTTAAACCTAAAAAATGAAATGAAAACCTAGAAATAAAAGATAAAACTTAAACCTAAAAAATAAAATAAATATAAAACTCAACTAGAAAATAAACCTAAACCTAATCCTTAATCGAAAGTAAATAAAATAAAATTAACTTAAAATAAACCTAAACCTAAACTAAAAAAATTAATCTAAAAATAAACCTAAAATAAAAACCTAAAACATAAAGCTAAAAAATAGAATAAAAACCTAAACATAAACCTAAAAAATAATATAAAAATAAAACCTAAGCCCAAAAAATAAAATAAAAATAAAACTCAACTAAAAAATAAACCTAAACCTAATAGATAAACAAAAGTAAAAAACCTAAACTAAAAATAGAAAAACTTAAAATAAATAAACTAAATGAAATAAAAAAATAAACATAAAAAAAAACAAAATAAAGTCAAATAAATAAAAAATAAACTTTATAAACCTAAACTAATTAGTTTACTTAATTTTAGAAATAACCCTGAACCCTAAATCCTAAACACTAAACCCTAAATCCTAAACCATAAAACTAACCCTAAACCCTAAACTTACTACTCTAAGCCTTAAACCCTAAACTCTAAACCCTAAAAAACCCTAAACCCTAAACCCTAAACCTTAAACCCTAAACCCTAAATATTAAACTAACCCTACACACAAATCCCTAAACCATAAACCCTAACCCTAACCATAAACCCTAAACTCTAAACCTTAAACCCTAAAACCCTAAACCCCAAACCATAAACTAACCCTAAAACCTAAGAATGGGTATAAACTTGATGGCAGAAACATCACCATCAACTAAGCTAAGTCTAGATCTACTGGTAGAGGCAAAGGCGGAGATGGTAGTTATCGCTGTGGTGGTGGATATAGAAGTGGTTGTCAGAGCAGTAGTGGTAATGGAGGTGGGAGGAGCGACAGAGGTTACAACCGTCGTTGTGGCAAAGGGAGAGATCAGGGATATGATGGCAGATCCCGCTACTCGAGAGGCGGGCGTGGTTCTGATGGGAACTAGAGAAACTGTAGAACGGTCGATTCGATCTGCTGCTTATGAAATTGTGTCTTTATAGTAAAGATGATTCTACTAATCTTAGGTTTTTGATTTGCTCTATAGGTGCCCAATTTTAATCTGTCGCCTCTTGTGTCCTAAAAAACTTAGGGTGCTTCCTACTTTATTAAATTAAAAAGAAGAAATATTGAATCTGAATTTGTTCTCTATTAAAAAAAATACCTTAAACCCTAAGCCCTAAACCTTAAACTCTAAACCTTAAACTAAAATTTAAACCCTAAATCTAAAACTGAAACCATAAACCCTAAACCCTAAACCAAAGAAACCTTATACCCTAAACCCAAAGCCTTAAACCCTAAACCCTAAACCCTAATCCCTAAATCATAAACCCTAAACCCTAAGCCCCAAACCCTAAACCTTAAAACCCTAAACCCTAAACCCTAAATCCTAAACTCTGAAACATAAAATCTACAACCCTAAACACTAAACTAACCCTAAACCCTAAAACCTAAACTAATCCTAAACCCTAAACCCTAACACTAAACACTAAAAACATAAAACCTAAACCTAAAATAAATAAATAAAACCTAAACCTAAATAAAATATAAAATATAAAATAAAATAAAAACTTGAACAAAAACCTAAAAATAAACTTAAAAATAAAATAAAATAAAAACTAAAAATAAAATAAATAAAAACTTAAACTAAATTAGAAAATAAAAAACCTAAATAAAATAAAAACTATAAAAAATAAATCTAAATTAAAATAAATAAAAATTAAATAAAAACCTAAACCTAAAAAATAAATGTAAAAATAAATAATAAATAAAACCTAAACCCTAAAGTAAAAAAAACCCTAAACCTAAAATAAAAATAAAATAAATAGATGTAGACCTAAATTAAAATAAACTAAACCTAAAATAAATTAAACCTAAACCTAAACATAAACTAAATAAAATAAAATAAACTAAAAATAAACCTAAACCTCAATTACAAAATAAAACATAAAAGTATAACTAAAAAAAACCTAAAACCTAAACCTAAAAAAATAAAGTAAAAACCTAAACCTAAACCTAAAAATAAAAAATAAAACCTAAACCCAAAAAAAAAAGTCAACAATAAAATTTACCTAAACCTAAAAAATAAACAAAAATAAAAAACCTAAACTAAAATAAATAAACCTAAAATAAATAAACTAAACTAAATAAAATAAAAAAATAAACCTAAATAAAAATATAAAATAAATTAAACTAAAATAATTAAAAAATAAACTAAATAAACATAAACCTACTAGTTTACTTAATTATAAAAATACCCCTAAACCCTGAATACTAAAACTAACCTTAAACCGTAAACCGTAAACCTACAATCCTAAACCTACAACCCTAAACCCTAAAACCCTAAACTCTAAAACATAAACCCCAATCCCTAAACCCTAAACCCTAATCCCAAAACCCTAAACCCTAAAACCTTAAACCCTAAAACCTTAAACCCAAAACTCTAAACCCTAAACCCTAAACCCTAAACCATAAACCCTAAAACTCTAAACCTTAAACACTAATCCCTAAACACTAAACCCTAAACCCTAAACCCTAAACCTTAAACCCTAAACCCTAAAACCCTAAACCTTAAACACTAAAACCTACAACCCTAAACTCTAAACACTAAACCCCAAACCTAAACCCTAAACCTTAAACCCTAAACCCTAAATCCTAAACTAACCCTAAACCATAACCCTAAACCTTAAACCCTAAACCTTGAATAAAGATGTCTTTAAGTAGATCTAAAATGGTATTCAACATAATTATAAGCTAAAGAAAATGTCTTTAAGAGACTTTCCTTGATTATTAGATTTAAATAGTAAACCCTAATTAAATCATATTATAATACCATTATAGTATAACGTAGCATCATATATTTTAACATGTAGTGATGTGTTTTTGGATGTTGTAAGATGTATTGAAATTTTGTAGGATATTATGGTATTGTGCCCTATAGTTTATATTAATATAAATCATAAAAATAATAGTTTAATAAATCAGATGATGAAATTTGTTAAATTTAAATTGGGAATTATGTTGTAGTACCAAAGGTGTGCTACACCACTTATCATCTAAATAATAAGATTTTATGTTCAAAATACATATTATATGTTGTAGCATAGTATAACATCATATATCATAATATATTATTCTGTGCATTTTAAATTATTTTAGTATTTTAGAATCATGTAGTCACACCTATTATTATTTATAAAAATGTTGATTTAGACTTTAAAATGGTGGAATTTGGCCAATTCATAGTAGGTAGAGCATGGAATCATAATATATTATTTCAATTTTAAATATGTAAGTGATACGACTAAAATATACAAATTTTTTTTGAGTATGTTTTCTTTTGTTATAATACATTGGGTAAAACTTACAAAAATGTTACTTTGAAGGTTGAGATGGAAGAATTGATGACACACACCATGAAGCAACACCAAAATTATGCTATTTTGTACCATTTCTAATAGAAAATAACAATTTTACATCCAAAATGAACATTATTCAAATTTTGAGAAAATTTTGTTATTTATTCCTTTAAGTGATTCCAATGAGGTGTTAATATATTATATTATATTATAGCAAATTATATTATAACATCATATATTATAATATAATATAGTGTGTTAATTCATACTATAATATGTTTAGCATGATATTGTATAGTAAGTTTGAGCTTGCACCATCAAAAATCATAAATATTGATTACAATGTTAAGATTATGTAATTTGAACAAATACATTGTTAGGCTTTTGGGGATGTATTCGCTAGGGATAAGTGTTTGGTTGGATTTTTTTGATTTAGACTCTACTAGGGGAGTTGGTTTAATTTGGCTCCACTGAGGAGGTTAATTTTGAATTTGATTTGTTCGCTTAACTTGTTTAAATATGATTTGGGGCTCAACTAGGGAGAAGAGTGTGATTTAACTCCACTGGGGAAAATCAAATTGGGTTTAATTTTATTTGAGTTAATGTATAGACTCTATCAGTGTGTGATAGACCACTAAAAAGGGGCTATATTAGCCTTGACCTACCTCAGGTTTACAAATCCAAAGGGATAGTCTACCTACTATGGTCAAGCTAGCCAACCTAAGGGGTTTCCTTTCGGTGTGCAGCACCTATGCTAGGAAGATGGCGTAACAAAATTACATCTTCCAAAGCGGGAACAATCGCTGGGGTGACTTGGTGGATGCACAACCAATCGAACTTGACCTTGGGGGACTACTGAGTGAATGTCACTGGGGACTTATGTCAACTCAAAAGTACTAAGGATTAATTTTATCTTAATTTCATGTGATTTGTTATGGTTTATTTGGATTAGTTTTATTTCAAATTGAGGGCATATCCACTAGGGATGTGATCTTGATCAAATTTGATAGATTTAATTTATGAACCATGTTAGTGTGTGATGGACCACCTGAGAAGGGGCTATATCAAACTTGTCCTACCTCAGATTTACAAATCCAAAGAGATAGTCTACTGGCTGTGGGGTAGAGCTAGCCAACCTAAGGGGTTTCCTTTCGGTGTGTAATGACTATCCTATGAAGAAGGTTTAGCAAACTTACATCTTCTAAAGTAGGGAACAACTGCTAGGGTGACTTGTTGGTTGCACAACAAATTGAACCTCACTTAGGGGTGACTACTGAGTGAATTTCGCTGGGGACTTATATCAACTCAAGAGTAGTCAGGCGATTCCTATAGGGAGTTTTATTAATAATGCCCTAAAGATAGGATGCCTGCTTAAGAAAAGATACCACTAGGGGTGTCCTCCTAATCAACAAGTGAATATATATTTTGTTTATATGTTTATGGACCTTGGTGTGTTGGACCACATGAAGGAACTATACCTTAACCAATCTCAAATTTACTAGACCAAGGGAGAATGCACATCCAGATGAATTCTCTACAGGGGTTCTTAGGAAAGGAACTCCATTCGATAGTAACTTGGGTAGTGTCTAAATGGGGTTGCAAAGGATGTGATTCGAATATAGTGCTCATAGGGGAGGTGCTAAGGCATTATCACTAGGAGCCTATAGGTGTACGATGGCCAACTCAAGATGAAAGCATAACAGACTTACATCTTCCATGAGTGGTGTATCCTAAGGCATGAGAACCAACCAACCTAATGTGTATCCGTCAGCATGAGTAGTGTATTAATCATCATAGTGAGAACCAACTAATCTAAGGTGATTATCGATGTAAAATGATCAATCAGAAAGCATGTAGTCTTACAACTTTTAAGCGATCATCAAGATAGTCTATCATCGATGGGATATCGACCTAGAGCAACTACTAAGTGGGTTACCCCGTGGAAGGACTAGACCCAGACTTGAAGCAGTCAAGAGGGAACATGCCTCTAAGGGAATTATCTAAAACTTCAAATATACTCGACCCAGTTAGTGCACGAAGGCTAATCTATAAAGAAAGCATAGTAAACTCACATCCTCTTAAATGAAGAAAACATGAGGTAGCTTACCAGCCATACAATAAGGCCTACCAAACTAACAAGGCGCTCGTCATTGTGCAGTGGCCAAGTAAGGAAGGAAAGTGTAGCATACTTACATCATCCAAAGCAAGAAAACCACCTGAGTGACACACTAGTTGGGTAGCACGTCAACCTAGCGACTCTTGAGTGAGTGTTGGGGCATTATCTCAACTTCAGTAGTCAGATGAAAGATATGTTTTTGTTTTATATGTTTGTGTGTAGTTCGTATTTGTGTTGTGTCAATGAAAGATTGGATGTTGTTCGGGTTCCTTACACCTACCCTAAACACATCAGAATACTTTCAACATGAAAGAGATTGAATTAGATAAGGAATTTTCATTGATGATAATTATTTTCAAATATGATTTATAATATTTTTTTAAGTAGAGCCTATTGATTGGAAGCATTGGGCGCTATCCATTATGATTAATAAGCTGATAAGATCCTCTTGGTAGGCCTTCTCTATGGCAAAAGGGCCTTCCCAAGTGGGTTCAAACATGCCTCCCATCTTACGATGGGCAACAATCAATCTCCTTGGAACTAAAATAAACTCTCCTACTTGAAAAGTTCTAGGACAAACCAACTTATTGTGTGCTTGAATCATTTTAGCTTTATACATCAAGAGGTTTCATCATGCCCACAAGTTTCTTTCCTCCAATCCTTCGAGCTCTTCTAACTGCAACTTGGCATTCTGCTCTATTGTGATCTTTCTACCCACACCTATCCTTAGTGATGGGAGTTGAACTTCTAATGGTAGAACAGCTTCGGACCCATACACTAATGAAGAAAGGAGTAGACTAAGTTGGAGCTCTATATGTGGTGCGGTAAGCCCACAAGGCTTCAACTAAATGCTCATGTCATTATCGCTTATCATTGTCGAGTGTCTTCATTAGTATTTGGATGAGAGTTTTGTTGAAGGCTTCTCATAAGCTGTCTGCCCTCTAGTAGTTGATGGTAGAGTATCTCCAATCTATGCTATGTCTCTGGGCAATGTTGTTGAACTTAGTGCTCTTGAATGCAGTACCATTATCAGATATAATTCATCGAGACACTACAAACCTATATATGATATGGTTCCTAAAAAACTAGAGCACATGTAGAGCTGTGACCTCTCTGAGTGGAATCAACTTCGCCCATTTGGAAAAGTAGTTAGTAGTAGTTAAGATGAACCGATGAGCCTTGGAAGAAAGAGGATCAATTGGATGCACAATTTTGATACCCCAACACTCGAATGGCCATGAGGCCAATGTAGGATGTAGAATGTTGGGTGGTTCGTGAAGGACCACACCATGTATTTGACATTGGTGGCATTGCCTAGCCGTATCCATGCAATCTTTGATCATTGATGGCTAGTAGTATCCTAGTCTCTTGATTTTGGCTTTCACCTTGGACGGAATGGTTGGCTCCACATAATCCTGAGTGTACCTCAATCATGATCTTATGGGCTTTGTGCTTGTCTAAACAACGTAACCACATATGATCGAAGACCGTTACAAGACACCATCCACAGAGCATAGAAAAGTGCTCTATTTCATCGATGGGCTTAAGACTTTCTTGAGATAGTTTTCCTTTATTTAAGTAATCCATGAATGGTTTCCTCCATTGTAACTCCTCATTCTTCTTGGTAATGGAAACCTCCCCTTCAAGAGAGTACTTTTTGATGAGTTCAATATCAATAAGGGATAAGACTTATCTATTCTGGACCTTTATTGATATGAACTCATCCTCTGGACATGCCAACTCATTGGAAAGCTTGGTTAATGCATATGCTATGGCATTGTCACCTCGAGGAATCTTATAAATGTTAACTGCTGGGATTTGGGCCAACAACTCCATGGTGTACATATGGTAGTGATGGAGCTTGGGCTTTATAACCATATAGGATTTGGATTTGATAACTTGAGAATCCCGAAGATATTGATGTTCTAGATGCTTAGAGTAACGACTAACTCTAGACCGACAATCAGAGGCTCATATTCTGCTTTTATTTGTTGTGCAAGGATTGGATAGATGATATAAGAATCTCAATATATCGTAGTCCGCAGTTAAGAGAACTATTCCTGCCTTTTCTTGAATAGTAGATTGTGGTTTTCTCCTCTTTGAGAGGCGCACCATCAAAGTACATCTCCCACCACAGTGAATGCTAGTATCCCCTAAGTTCATGATTTGTTCATCGGGAGATCATTGGAGAGTTAGTAGGAAGTGGGTGTGCTGCTAAGAAATCCACTAGAACTTGTCCTTTCACCGCATGGAGAGGTATGAATGTAATGTGATACTATGAGAGGATCATAGACCATTTTGCCTACCATCCAGATAGCGTCATCCATGTCATGAGATACTATAGTGAATTGATCCTAAAGATTAATTTCACCTTATGAGAAAGCATGTAGTGTTGTAGCTTTTGGGATGCAAAGATTAAGAATAAGCAATGCATCTCAATGGGTGAATAATTAGCCTTAGTAGGGATTAAACAACAATAGTAGTGCATTTTCCTTCCCTTTGTCATTGGCATGGGCCAACAAAGCACCAAGGAGTCATCTAATCTGCAGTATAAAGTATGAGCGACTTGCGGGATAGGCTGTTAGGCTGATGCCATCGGGAAATGCTTGATGTCTTCAAAGGCATATGACACTTGTCAACTTGAACTTGGCATCCTTTTGACAAGTGTTGAGAATGGTGACATCTTCTTGATAGGTTGGATATAAAGCATCTTAGATACACCAATCATAGAATGATCTAAGTTGAGTTAAACTTTTAGGGGTGGAATTTCTAATATCTTCTTAATCTTCTCATCAATTTTGATTCCAGTTTGAAAATAAATCTAAGGAATTTCCACGAAGCTACTCGAATGCACACTTCAAGTTCATTTTGAGGTTAAATTATCTTAACTTGTTCAAAACTACTCTCAAACCAAAGTGATGGTCCTCCTTTTCTCTACTTTTGACCACAAGTTCATCGACATAGCACTTCGACTTGATGATGAATGAGTTTGTCGAAGATTCAAGTCATAGACTGTATGTAGCATTGGCATTTTAAGGTGAAAGGCATGACCTTATAGCTATAAATTCTGATCAGGGTTCTAAAAGTAATGTTTTTTTCATCTATAGGGGACATCTTTATTTGGTAATATCTAGATGAGCCATCCATGAAAGAGAAGATTGTATGAGATGGGGTAATGTCCACCATCAGTTTTGGAATTGATAGTGAAAATTCATCTTTTGGACATACATTATTTAAATCACTAAAATCGACGTATATATGAATTTGGCCATTCTTTTTCTTAATTGGGATGATCTTTGGCTAACGGTAGGTATTTTTTCTCAAATGAAAGCATCGATTAGTTTCTTGACTTGAAAATGACTATTGTTCTATGTCTAATTGCATCAATTTAGAGCTTGTTTGATAGGGTTAGCATAAGCTCTATTAGTTTATGTATACATCAAAAGCCAATCTAGGCATCTCTTCATAACTCCATGCAAAGTCTTTAAACTTAGTTAATAGCTTAACTAAGTCATTGGTTTCAATTTCATTCAAAAGCGATGTATGTGGTAGATCTCCATCAATTCTTAAGTTGATTTCTTTGAGGTCATCGATGGTTGACTTGATTTCTTCTTTGAACTCTGACGGTGCATCTTTGACTTCAAAATCATCTAGATCATCTGAAGTTTCTAAGCACACCTCCTCATATGAGTTAATGTGAATTGAAAAGAGCCTATCAGATTCCAAATGATTGGTGATGACTAAGTAGTAATAGTCATCATTCTGGACCCATGCAAATCCTAGTCGGTCTTGATTGATAGCTTTTGCATTGTTCTTCCATATTCTTTCAAAGTAGTCGACTGCTTTGACCAAGTATGTGGGATTAACCCTTTCTTTGCTAAATTATGCACACAAGGCAAGTACCAATCAAAAGGTAATTCTATTGAATTTTATATGAATCATCCTCAAGTTTTACATCAACTTCTTGACTTGAGGATGATACTCCCGAAAGAACCTAGAGTCTTCACACTTATGAATGACTTGGGGATTCCTTAACTACCAAACCCTCTTTTTGAGAGGAAAGTAGGGTTAGAGCTAAGGTTCCCAATTGATGCCTAACTATTTACATATAGACTTGGATACATTAATGCTTTGCTTTGGAGACCGGTCTTCATCACTATCTGGCTCAAGTGTCACCTCCAAGGGAATCTACTACTGAGAAGAGTTGGCTGGTGTGCTAACCATATAAGACTCATACTATGAACTTGATTCTAAGTATATATGGATAGTAGGTGTACTCACAGTTGGGACATATATATTTTATTGGGTGGCCAATGAAGGTTTTCCACCCATGGGGACTGGCGGCCTCTTCCTCTACCTGGTGGAGGTCAGGTCATCCTACCCATATGTTTGAATGGAATAATGAACTGTGGGTGGAATCTAATGTCAGGTTCCATTTCCTCTTCCAAGTCTATTTCTGCTCCCTTATATTTTCTTTTTCATTTTCTCTTTTCTTTTTCTTTTTCATTCTTTTTTTCATTTATTTTTAAACTTTGGCCAAGTTCACGAGAATAGACTTGTTGATTTTGAGGGAGTTAGTAAGCCACATCCTCATATATGTCGACCTCATGAACTGTAAATGGCTTGAGATCTCCTTTGACACAGTAGACGATCCCACCTCTCACAAACTTCATAAATTGATGTAGAGAGGATGGAACTATGTTGTTCTCATGTATCCATGGTCTCCCAAGCAAAGCGTTGAAAGATGTATCATAGTCTATAATGTGAAACTTGGCTTGATCTTTTATCATTTATCTGAAACACTATGGAGCCTAAAACTGGACTTTAAGTGCAAATTCAATCTTCCCATCTTAGACGAGTCTTTTAGACTAATTCATCCCAGTCATAAGACACTTCTAATTAGGTAAACACTTAACCTAAAGACTTAGAAGGGTTAACCATAGGATTACGTTTTGCTTTAGGGATTAGGATAATCCACCTACTCTACAATCCAAACCCAATCCATGTTCACCTTCTCAAACTAAACCTCAAGTTCAATTCAAACATCAAATTCCAATCCAAATCCAAACCCAAATTCCAAAACCAAATGATTGAAGCCCATGATCAAATCCAAACTTCAAACCCTTCCAAAGTATATGACCTATCCTTGGACTTAGCAAATCATAATCCAAATCAATCCAAAATCAATTGATTTTCTCATAATCAATTTATATCTTCAATCATCTATAAATTAAAATCTACATTCAAATGATCAAACTAAATCAAACTAAATCAAATTAAATCAAAACCCTTCTAAGCCATATGACCTATCCGTGGACTTAGCCAAATCTTAATCCAAATCAAGTCAAACTCAATTGATTTTCTTACAAATTAATCATATTTTCAATCATCTTCACAAATTTAAATGAAATATACATTTAAATCATCAAAACTAAATCAAACCAAATCAAAATCCAAACTAAGCCACATGACCCAACTCCATGGACTTAGCCAAATTCCTTCATTCCAAAACCCAAATTCAATTGATTTTCTCATGAATCAATCATACCTTCAATCATATTCACAAATATAAATGAAATCTACAATCATCAAAAAAACAAAATCACCCAACTCAAACCCAACTTAACCCTTTTGACTTGAAATGTTCAAATGAACCAATTTGAACCCAAATTGCAATTGAAATTATATATCAATCCCAAATCCATATAAAACTCAACTAAGTCAAACTCAACCCAAAATCAAGCCAACTAAACCCAATTGGTCCACTTAACCCAAAGTGGTTGATTTAACCTATTTGAGCCAAGTTCTAATCCTACCCAAATTGGATTGAACCAAGCCCATCTAAACCTCCCATCATGATTATTGATCACCCTAAGTTGATCAATTATCACAAATTAGGTCAAACCAAGTCAACTTGGTCATTTGACCAAGTCAACCCCTTAACCCATATGAATCCAAACTAGCCAAATTGCAACCTATGCCAAATCCCTTGAAACCAATGATTCATAACAAATCAAAATAAATATTTGAATATGACTTGACCTTCAATTGAGTCAAACCAAACCCAATTGGCCCTCTTGACCCAAGTTGACCCAAATTGACCTAAAAGACCAAATTGGGTCAAATTAAAATATAAACCAAATGGCTCAAATTCATTCCAAATTGATTGTTGAACTTGACTAAAGCTATGAATGGTCCCAATTGACCTACTTAGTCTAAATTGGCCTAAATGTTCAAGTTGGCCTAAATGAAAACCAAATCCAAATTAATTGTAAGCCAACAATTATCTTCAATTCTTCCTAAACCAAACCAACACCCAACCCAGCCAATTTGGCCAATTTGGTCAAATTGGTCAACATTTGACCCAAATGAATTCAAATGAGCCAAAATCAAATCTAAGCCAAACTAAACAAAACAAATTGAACCAAAACAACCCAAATGATCATATGAACTTGACCCAACCCTTGGTTTGATTTGACCAATTGGTCAACTTGACCAACAACCTAACCTAATTTGACTAAATGAGTCAAATTGAGCCAAACCAAATCAATTGACTTGAAACTTGGGCTAACCCACTTTTGGCTCGTTTTAAATCTTTCCAAATCAAATCCAATGCCAAATGATCATTCTACCCTTAGGTCAAGGACTTCACATGAGACAAATCACCCATGTAAGTGGTCATTACCATTCCTTGGCCACTTGGTACTCTTCCAATGGTCACACCTAGGACATTTTCAAGGGGTTTGGGTTGATGAATGGGTGGTGAAATCACCTCACCCTCCCCATTGTAGCATTTTAAACCCATAAGACACCCATGATTCCTCCTTGGCAGCCACTTCCATAACTTCAACTAACCAAACCAAGCTAACTCACCTCCTCCCTCCACAACACTCCTTGAGATGGTGGACGACCTGGAAGTCAAACTGATCCCACCATCGATCAAGATGAAGGGGTATACACCCCTTGTTTCCACTCAAACACACACAAAATCATTCCAGAGCCCTAGCCCTATACAATATTAGAGCTATTCCAAGCTCTGCTCAGTTCTCGATCAAAAAATGCCACTCCCATTTGTCCCAAAATAGGACACTCCCATTTTGACCTAACTTCCCATTTCTCCATCAAACTCAAATTAACTTTGCACACACCTTCCCAGGCCTCATCGAGCAAGCGAATCATCTCCCAAGCTTCCAAGAACCGGAGGTGGAACTTTGATCAAAGCGGAGCTCCAAATCATCGATTCATGGCCTTCCGAGTGAACATTGAAATTGATTTCTTTTCGATGAGCTTCCACTAGATGAAGCTTCCTCAATCGTTCTCCGGTCTTAAGCTCGAGGTATGCTTCCATAAGATCCTTAGGCAAAATAGGTTGGAGCTTTTGAAGAAAGCTTGCATCTCTGTGATCTTGACGTTTGATCCCCTCGTCGATGTGAAGGTGTGGGATTATTTGAGTTGATCATGCTCGGGTAAGCTCAGATCAAGTGAGCAATGGCTGACAGACTCCATTCTCCCTCACTCGAGTGATGTTTGATCAGGCACCATCCATTCTGCATGATCAGAATGAAGATAATGATTAGATATGATTTGATTTAACTCTATTAAGTGGGATTAATTTAGCCATCGATCTTAGATCGAAGGTGGCGACGGATGAGAAAGCGTGTCCACAACATAGTATGAGTTGGCTAAGTTTTAAGTAGCCAATCCACTCCGTGGAAAGCATGTAATAAGTCGCCAACACGATTAGGCTTTAATTAGGCTTAATTAATCATTTTAATGATGAAACTTCTAAAATTATAAAAAATCATAGAAATAAAAAAATGCAAATAAATACTCATTTAAAAGGTATTTCAGAGGAGAATTAATTAAAAATGATCTTAACTAATTTTGAATAATAATTAAAGTTTAATTACAAAATTAATTAGCTTAATTACTTTTTAATTACTTGAGCAATTAATCCTAATTTTTGTGGGATACTTTAATGGGATGACCTGTGCCTCCTATGATTTTTTTGAGATTTATTGCTCACTTAATTAAAAAAATTGACTAATTAAACCTCATTAACTCTTTTAAATTAATTAATGATTAATTAATCCCATGAACAATAACAAATTGGTTAATTAATTTTATTAATCATTGTTCAACAGTAAGTGAACTAAGGAATAGGGTTGGGACCCCTTTCCGTTCATTTCACCTTTCTTAAAATGAAATTAATTAAGATTTAACTAATTAATTAAATCAAATTGAAATCATAATCACATTATTAATTAATTAAATCATGGGCAGATCTTTAGTTATTTAATAACTTAAAAGTTTAATGAATTTATGGTTGGTTTATGTGTGAGAAAACCATAAGAGTAATTAATTAAGTCCCTTAATCTAATTAACTATTAATCTTGAGCCAATTGCATTAGGCCCCTTTTATTTCCTACGATCATTACAAGTTTATTTTCCATGCATATCATGTTGGCTCATAATTATTTAGTTAATTACTTTAAGGTGACATTAAGTAGGTAATTTAATCTAATTAAGGGTTCAACTTAATTATCCCATAAAATCAACTTAATTACATTCCATAAAGTAAAATCAAATCACTAATGTGGGAATGGGTTTAAAATAGCAAGTGATGATTTCTCTTCTCCTCTTTAAATCAAATAAAATCCAAAACTTAATTAATAAAGACGCTTTGGTTTTCTTTAAATAATCTTATTTGATTTGATTGTCCTTAAGAACTAGTTTGGTTGAATGAATCACATGCTTATATTTGGTTGTCCTCTTTCCAATCAAGTTAAATTTGGTATGTCATTTGAATTCATGCATCCATCTTTTCAAAATCAAGTAAAATAAAAGGGATTTCCTTTATGTAAGCTTGCATGTGTTGATTTAATTTAATATATGCGTGACTAATATTAGTATTAAATCCAAATGTATTTTTCAAAAGATTATAAATGAATAATAATATGTGTTATGATGCTGGTTATAAATACATAAGAAATGCATGTGCTTATAGCTTAAGTGTATAAATGTTGAGTTCACTTTCCTCTATTCATGTGTTGAATTATATAAGATTGCATGGTGGTATATAGTCTAGACATCGAGACATGATGTAGCTAGGGAGGTCATTTGATTACCTCACTTCCCTAGTTTGTTACTTGGTTGATGAAAACAAAAAGAAGAAATGTTGAATCTGAATTTGTTCTCTGTTAAAAAAAAACCAAAAACCCTAAACCCTAAACAAAAACCTGAACCCTAAACCTAAAACCTAAACCCTAACACTAAACCTAAAACCCTAAACCTAAAATTAAAACCTAAACCCTAAATCATAAACCTAAGCTAACAACCTTAAACCCAAAACTCTAAACCAAACCCTAAACCCAAACCCAAACCTAAAATCCAAACTGACCTAAAATTCCTAAAACCTAAAACAAACCTTCTAAACCTAAAACCTAAAAACCTAAACCTACTAAATAAAACCTAAAATAAAAAATAAAAATAAACCTAAAATAAAAAAAATAAAAAATAAACAAAACTGCTTAAACCTAAAAAATATAATAAATAAAAATATAAACTAAAATAAAATAAAATAAATAAAACATTAAACAAACTAAAACCTAAATCAGATAAAAAAAAATCTAAACCTAAACTGGGCCTGACTTAAAAATAATATGACTAGACCCACCTAAGACTAAACCCTAAATTAGGCCCTAGGCCCTGGGCCTATGGGCCCTAAACCCCACTTAACCCAGGACTGGGCCCTGGGCCCTAAATCAAACCTGGGCCACCAGGCTAAAATCTGACCTGATCCTGATCTACTGAGGCTGGGACCCTGAGCTGGGCCCAAACTGACCCCAAGCCCACTGAGCCTAAACTCACAGTCCTGAGGCTGGGCTGGGCCAGGCCCTGGGCTAACTGAACCACCCTGGGCTGACCACTAACTGAGCCTAAGGCTGGGCTGGTAAATACAGGCCAAACCACACTAGGCCCTAAACCACTGAACAAGCTAATCCTAGGCTAAATAAAACCTAAATGACATAAATAAAACAAGCTGAATATAAGATTAAAACCTACACTAAACTAACCTAAACTAAAATAAAAATAAAATAAATAAACTAACTAATAAAATAAATAAAACCTAAACTAAAAATAAAAAAATAATAAACTAAAAGAAAACCTAAATAAAATAAAAACTTAAAAAAAAATAAAATAAATAAATAAACTAAAATAAAATTAAAATAAAACCTAAAGCTAAAAAAATAATCCTAAAATAAATAAAAAAAATAATAAAAACTAAATAAAGAAAGAAACCAAAAAAATAAATATAAAATATTAAATATAAAATAAACATAAACCAAATTAATAAATAAAACCTAAATAAAACTAAACCTAAACTAAACCTAAATAATTAAATAAATAAACTAAAATTAACCTAAAACTAAACTAAAATATAAAACCTAAACCTAAACCTAAATTAAAACCTAAAACTAAACCTAAAAAAATAAATAAATATAAAACCAAAAATAAAAAAAAAAAACTTACCTAAAATAATAAAATAAAATAAAAAATAAACTAAAATAAACATAAATAAACCTAAACCTAAATAAACAAATAAAAACCAAAACTAAACACAAATCTGAGCCAACCCTGAAACTAAAAGACCACAACTGACTGAGCCCTGAGCCCCCCTAACTCACCCAAAAAACCCAAACCCTAGGCCCTGAGCCACAGACCCTAAGCCTACCCTAAACTCTAAACCTAAAATCAGCCCAAACCCTAAATCTAAACCCCAAAACTAAACCACAACTCCACTGAGCCCTAAACTAAAATAAACCTAAACTAAACTAAATAAACCTACAAATGAATAAATAAATAAAAACTAAAGATATAATAAAAGATAAAAGAATAAACATATAAAATAAACCTAAACTAATCTAAATAAATTAAATAAAAAACTAATAAAATAAAATAAATAAAATCTAAAAACATAAATCAATTAAAATAAACCTAAAATAAAATAAAAATAAAATCTAAATAAAATACATAATAATAAACCTAAAATAAACTTAAAATATAAAAAAAACTGACTAAAAATAAAATAAAACCTAAAATAAAGATAAAATAAAGTATACATTAAAAATAAACTATAAATAAATAAAATAAAACTAAAATAAACCTAAACTAAAAATAAAATAAAACCAAATAAACCTAAAATAAAATCTAAAAATAACAAAACCTAAAAAAATAAACCTAAACCTAAAAAAAATAAAATAAAATAAAAATAACTAAAAAAAACCTAAACTAAACCTAAAAAAATAAACTAAAATAAACTAAAATAAATAAATAAAACTTAAAAATAAATATAAATAAAAACCAAAATAAATAAAATTAAAAAATAAAAATAAAATAAAATATAAACCAAAAGAATTAAAAATAAAATAAAAATAATAAAAAAAATACCCTAAAATAAAGCTAAACCTCAACTAAATCCTAAACCTATAAAAATGAGCTAAACTTAAACCCAAAAATAAACCACAAACCCAAAAAAACTTTAAAATGAGCCCTAAACTAAACTAAACCTGAAACTTACCCTAAACTGCTCTAATCCCAACCTACCTAGGCCTGAGCCCTGGGCCCTAATAGAACTATAGCTGAGCCAAACTGACCTCTCCAGACCTGAAAGCAGACCTGAGCCAGGCCAGCCACACTGAACTGACTCCTGGGCCACCCAGGCCTGGGCCTGACCCTGGGCCCTGGGCCACTGGGCCACTAGAACTGAGCCCTGAAACACTGACCCCAGGCCACAGACTGAAAAGCCCACAGCCCAGATCCTAAATAACTGAGCCCTGACCTGACCTGGGCCCTGAAACTGCTGAGCCACTGAAAACAGACCTGAGGCCTTAAACCCTAAAGTAACCCAAAACCTAAATAAAAGGCCAAACCACCTGAAACCCACCACTGAAAACTAAACCCTAAAACAAAACCTAAAACCTGAGCTAAAACCCTAAACCCAAAAAAAATAAAAATAAATAAATAAAACTAAAAATAAAATAAATAAAAAAACTTAAATAAAATAAAGATAAAACAAAATAAAACTTAATAAAAGAAACCTAAAAAATAAAATAAATAAATTAAAAAAATAAAATAAAATAAAATAAAATAAAAAAATAAAATAAAATAAAATAATAAAAAAAATAAATAAATAATAAAATAAAATAAAATAATAATAAAATAAAATAAAATAAAATAAAAAAATAAATAAATAAAAAAAAAAAGCTAAAAAAATAAAAATAAAACTAAACCCTAAACAAAAAAATAAACCAAATAAAATAAAATAAACAAAATAAAATAAATAAACCTAAACTAAATAAACTAAACTAAAATAAATAAACTAAACTAAATAAATAAACTTAAAATATAAATCTAAATAAATAAACTAAACTAAAATAAAATAAACTAAAAAATAAAACCTAAAAATAAATCCAAATAAAAAACCTAAAACCTAAGCCTAAAAAAATTAAATAAAATTGAAACCTAAACCTAAAAATTAAAAAAATAAACCTAAATAAATAAATAAATAAAATAAATAAAAATAAAAAAAATAAACCTAAAAATAAAAAATAAAAAAACCTAAACTAAAATAAATAAATTGAAAATAAATAAATTAAATAAATAAAAAAATAAACCTAAATAAAAAATAAAATAAATAAAATAAATTTATATGGGTTTATTTAATTTAAAAATAAATATACAAATACACAAAAAAACAAACCTGACCTCTTAACCACAACCTAAAAAACCTAAACCCTAAACCCTAAAACCTAAACTGAGCCTAACCTAAACCATAATACAAACCTAAAACCCTAATCCACCCAACTAAAACCTGATCTTGATCTTACTGAGCCACTAAAACTACCCTACCCACCTAACTGACCTAAACTACCCAAAACCCTGGGCCACCAGGCTGACCCTGGGCCTTAGCCTAGGAAATGAAGCCAGGCCAAGGCCCTGAAGACCTGATGGTGCCACTCTCTGCCCTGGGCACTCTGGCCTGGCCTGAAATAACTCTCAGAGCCTAAACAGGCAGCCCAACCTCTACCAGGCCCCAAAATCTTACCTTACTGGTCCTAAGCCTAGGCCACTGACCATCCTAAAGGCCTAAGCCTAAATACCCTGATCTGGGCCCTACCTGAGCCCTGCCTAAACCTAACTGACCTCTCTAGATAAAGAAATAATGATAAACCTTAAATAATAAAGAATGAAATAAACCTATAAACTAAACCTAAACCTAAAATAAAATAAATAATCTAATAATAAAAAACTAAAATAAAATAAATAAGTTAAAACTAAAATAAAATAAAAATAAACATAAAATAAAAGATAAAATAAAATGAACTAAATATAAAACCAAACATTAACCTAAAAATAAAAAATAAAAACCTAAACTAAAATAAAACTTAAAATAAACCTAAAATAAAAAAAAATAAAAACCTAAAAAAATAAAATAAAACCTAAATCTAAAACCTAAAAATAAAAAATAAAAACTAAACCATAAAAATAAACTACAAAATAAATTAAAAAAAATAAAATAAAATAAAAAAACCTAAAATAAAATAAAACTTAAAAAATAAATAAAATAAAAATATATATAAACCTAAAGCAAAATAAAATAAACTAAACTAAAATAAATAAAAAAAAAACTAAAATAAACCTAAACTTGAAGTAAAAAATGACCATAATCCCTAAATAAAACTAAAACCACAAATAAACTAAAACCCCAAAACCCTAAGATAAATAAATAAAATAAATAAAATAAACTATAAATGAGCCCTAAAAACTACTTAAAATACTAAAACCAAACTAAATGAGCCCACAAACTTAAAATGAGCCCTAAACCCTACTCTAAAAAATAAATAAACCCACAAATAAACCCTAACCAAACCAAACCTGACCACAAATAAAACCTAAAATAACCACAACCCAAAATAACCCTAAAACCCCACCCTAAATATAAAATAAATAAAAAAACCTGAAACAAATAAATAAAATTAAAATAAAAAAAATCCTAACTTAAATAAAATAAAATAAATAAAACTAAATAAAAATGAAATAAATAAATAAAAGAAAATAAAATAAAATAAATTAATAATAAACCTAAACTAAACATGAACTTAATCTAAAAAATAAAATAAAAAATAAACTAGAAATAAAATAAATAAAAAAACTAACTAAAAAAAATAAACTAAATAAAATAAGACTAAAAATAATAAAATAAAATAAAAACCTAAATCTAAAAATAAACCTAAAATAAACCAGAATAAATCAAAATAAACTAAACTAAAATAAAAACCTAAACAAATAAAAATAAATAAAACAAAATAAAATAAACCTAAACCTAATCTAAAATAAACTTAACTAAAATAAATAAACTAAACTAAACCTAAAATATAAAATAAAATAAACTAAAAAAACTATATCTAAAATAAAAAAATAAACCTAAAATAAATGTAAAAAATAAAAATATAAATTAAATCTAAAATAAAATAAAACCTAAAAATAAAGTTAAACCAAAGTATATAATAAAATAAATAAAACTCAAAAAAAATTAAACTAAACTAAACTAAAAATAAACTAAAAATAAATAAAAAATAAAATAAATAAAACTAAACTAAAATAAAATAAAATAATAAAAATAAAAATAAAAATAAAATAAACTCAAATAAATAAAAAAAAAAATAAACTAAAATAAACCTACTAGTTTACTTAAATAAAAAAAAACCTAAATAAAATAAAATACTAACACTAAACTAAAAAAACCCTAAACTCTAAATCCAAATCTAAACCCTAAACCCACAAACCTAAACATAACCTAAACCTAAAACACAAACCACAAACCCAAAACCCTCAAACTAAACTAAACCCACTAAAACTTAAACCCAAACCTAAACCCTAAAAAACCACAGCCTAAATAATAAAACCCTAAACCACAAACCTAAATAAAACCCAACCAAAAATAAAAAAGAACATCATCAACTAAAACTATATAAAATAAAATGGTTATCCTGATGGTGATGGGGATCTAAAGATGTAGTGGATATGAGGTAGTGGTTGGGTAAATTATATAAAAGGTTATAGCCATGGAGGTGGCGAAAGAGATCATATGATGGAGGATCCCACTAAAAGTGATTCTCATGGGAAAGAAATAAAATGATCATCCTATATCTTTATAAATGTACTTATCTTGGGTTTGATATATGAATGCTTATTTTTTAATATGTCATCGTTTATCTTAGAAAACTTGGGTGCTACTTGGTTGATGAAATTAAAAGAAGAAATGTTAAAAAATAAATAAAATAAACCTAAACCCTAAACTAAAACTTAAACTAATCTAAAACAAAACCATAAACCCTAAACCCTAAACTAAACCCCAAAAACTTTAAACCTAACTAACTAAAAAAACCTAAACCATAAACTTAAACCCTAAACCTAAACCCCAAATCAAAATACAAACCTAAACCCTAAAACTTATAACCTAAACCTAAACTAAAACCCTAAACCATAAACTAAACTAACCCAAACCCTAAACTAATAAACCTAACCATAAACCCTAAACAATAAAATAAAATGTCATTAAAGTAGATCTAAACATTCTAACATAGTTATGGTAGCTAAGAAAATGTCTTAAAGACTTTTCCTGACTATTAAATACCTAAACCCAAACCAAATCATATTAAATAGATATTATAGATAATGTAAGATATTTGAGCATAGTGATGTGTGGATGTTAAAGATGTTTTGAAATGTTTAGTATATACTATAGATTATATTAATATAAATCATAAAAATATTGATTTAATAAATATGATGAAATTTATTAAAAAAAATAAATTATGTTGTAGTAAAAGGCTACCTAGTAAAAAGATTTTGTTTAAATTTATATGTTGTAGCATAGTATAAATCTATATCATAATATATTATTTTATGCATTTTAAATTATTTTACTAACTTTAAAATTTTAGATTTAGAATTAGATTTTAGTTTAGATTTTATTTAGTTTTTAGATTTAGTTTAGATTTAGTTTGGTTTTGATTTAGAAGTTTATAGATTTAGTTTAGATAGGGTTTAGACTTTAATTTAAGATGATTTTTAGTTTAGATAAATTTTAGCAGTTTAGTTTAGATTTTAAATTTAGAATTTAGTTTAGAAGAGTTTAGATAGTTTATAATAGATAGATTTGGTTTAGTTTTTTTAATGGAGATTTAGATTTAGTTTATTTAGTTTGTTTAGTTTGATTTTAGATTTAGATTTATAGATTTTGAATATTTGTTTAGATTTTTATATAAAATAGTTTAGTTTAGAATAGTTTAGAAAGTTTAGATTTAGATACTTAAATAGATTTAGTTTGAAAATTTAATTTAGTTTAGTTTAGATTTAGTTTAATTTAGATTTAGTTAATTTAATTTAGTTTAGTTTAAAGATTTGCTCTGTTAAAATAAACCTTAAAATAACCACAAAACAAACCTAAACTAAAACTAAACCCCAAACTAAAAAAAAACCAAACCTAAACTAACCCTAAACCCTACTAAACTAAATCCTAGCCTAAAAAACCCTAAACCAAAACCACAAACCCTAAAACACTAAAACCAAGCCCTAAACCCAAAACTAAACTAAACCCTACCACCCTATAAACCCAAACCCCAACCTAAAACCCTATAAAACTAACCCTAAACCTACCCAAAACCTAACCCTAAACCTAAACCCAACCTAAACATTAACCTAAACCACAAACCTTATTAAGATATCATTGGGTAGATCTAAAAAGACCTATTCTAATAGTTATGGTAGCTAAAAAAATGTATTCAAGAGACTTTTCCTTGACTATTAAAGATTTGAATACCATAAATGATATTATAATACCATATATTATAGTACAATGTAGCATCATATATTTGAGCATGTAGTGATGTGTTTTTGGATGTTATAAGATGTTTTGAGGTTTTAGTATATTATGGTATTGTGCCATAGTCTATATTAATATAAATCATAAAAATATTGATTTAATAAATTAGATGATGAAATTTGTTAAATTTAAAGTGGGAATTATGTTGTAGTACCAAAGGGTGCTATATTACTTATCTAAAAAATTTTATGTTTAAAATAAATATTATATGTTGTAGCATAGTATATCATCATATATCATAATATATTGTTCTACATTTTAAATTATTTTAGTATTTTACAATCATTATCTGAAAATATTTATAGGTTGAGATGATGATTTGGCCAAATTTAAGGTAAGCTTTAGAACATCATTGGGGTGTGCTATGGTGTCATTTAATCAAAAGAATGGAATTTTGCATCCAAAATAAATGTTCATTTTTCAAAATTTTATAAATATTTTTTTAAAGTGATTCATTTTAAGGTGTAATGTAAGATAATATATATATATGAAAGGATATCAAAATATAATACATAAAAAATATAACTTCACATATATATGAATGTTGTAGTGTGTTACTAAATGTTATTGTACATTTTAGTCATTTTACTTTTGTTATAATACATTAGGTCAAAACTCATAAAAATGTTAATTTAAAGGTTGACATGGAAGAATTTGGCCAAATTTCACACACTAAGAACACCAAATTATATACCATTTCTAATAGAAAAAATAACAAATTTACATTCAAAATGAACATTATTCATATTTTGAGAAAATTTATTATTTGTTCCTTTTAAGTGATTCTAATGAGGTGTATGTTGGACAATATATTATATAGAAATTATAATATAACATCATATATTATAATATAATATAATGTGTTAATTTTAATATGTTTAGATGATATTGTATAGTTAGTTTGAACTTGCATATCAAATCATAAAATGTTGATTTGTTAAGATGATGTAATTTAAATACATTGTTAGGCTTTTGGTTAAGTATTAAAGGTGTGCATAAGAAGAAATAAGATTTGATGAGAATTTCATGTCAAGGACATGGAGGAGATCCGCTAAGGATCACACATGCATTGGACATGACATGTGAGGGTATGTATAGAGGGCCTAAAGGAAAATCTAGAAGGTTTAAATTTGATTTATTTATGATTTATGGAAGAAGATCCATTGGGGATAAATATATAATCCATAGATTAATGAATCAACTTTAATTTATTTTGTTTTAATGTGATATCTTGAAGCAGTTGGGGATATATGAGCCTTCCACTAAGCGAGTTGGATATCCAGGGATTTGGGATTTGAGTTTGATTTCATTAGATTTATCCACTAGATAAGAGTTTGGTTGGATTTGATTTAGACTCTACTAGAGTTGGTTTAATTTTACTTTAGGAGGTTGGTTTTAATTTGATTATTTCTCTTGAATTATTTATATATGATTTGAGGTTCACTAGGGAAGGGTATGATTTAACTCCATTGGGAAAATAGTGAGTTTAATTTAATTAATATAAAACCTATTGGTGTGATGGACCCAGAAGGGCTATATCACTTGACCTACCTCAGGTTTACAAATCCAAAGGGATAGTCTACCGGTTGTGGGTTAGAGCTTGCCAACCTAAGGGGTTTTCTTTAGATGTGCAATGGTTGTGCCAGCAAGAAGGCATAGTGGACTTACATCTTCCAAAAAAAGGAACAACAGCTGGGGTGACCTGTTGGATGCACAACAAATTAAACATGACTAGGACTAAGTGAATGAATCTTGGGACTTATCAACTCAAAAGTAGTTAGATTAATTTTATTTTAATTTCATGTGATTTGATATGGTTTATTTGGTTTAGTTTGATTTAGATTGAGGGAATATCCTGGGGATGTGAGCTCGATCAAATTTAATAGATTTAATTTATGGATGTTGTGCAATGGGACTAGAGAAGGATGTTGGACTTACCTCATATTTACAAATCCAAGGGATAGTCTACTAGGCTGGGTAGACCTAGCCAACTAAGGGTTTTCTTTTTGTGCTAAGAAGAAGGTGTATAGACTTACATCTTCTAAATAGAACATCATTGACCTTGTTAGCACAATAAATTAAACCTTAGGGTTGACTTCTTGAGTGAATGCCTGGGGACTTATATCAATAGAGTAGTAATGATTCTATTGGGAGTTTTTGACACTTCTAAAGATAGGATGTATCTTAGGAAAAGTACCATTATGTGTCCTCTAATCCAGTGAATATATATTTTGTTTATATGTTTACAAATTGTTGGTGCGAGGACCACTTAAGAGAACTATTTATGACCTATCTCAATTCTTGGACCAGGAGAATGCACATCCATGATGGATTCTCCAACCACAGGTCCTTACTAGAAGAACTGTTCATTTTGATAGTAATTAGTGGTCTAAATGGGGTCAAGGACATGATCCAATATAGTTCCCAGGGAGGTTAAGGGCGTTATCCTAAGCCCTAGAAAAGAAAGCCTATAGGTGTACGATGGCCAAATCAAGGAGAAAGCATAGCAGACTTACATCTACCATGAATGGTGTACCAAACAACCTAATGTGTATCCATTAGCATGGGTGGTGTATCCATTAGAATAATAAGAACCAAAGCATGCGTCGGTGTATGATCAATCTACAAAGAAACATGTAGGCTTACAACTTTTCAAGTGGAGATCATCAAGATAGTCATCATTGGCAGATAATGGATGATACTTGGCGGGTTGCCCAGAGGAAGGACTAGACCATACTTGAAGAGTAGTCGAGGGATGGAGCCTAGGGACTTATCTTTTAAAATACTTATTATATGCATGAAGGCTAATCTAAGAAGAAAGCAGACTCACATCCTCTTAAATGAAGCAACATGAGGTAATATACCATGCAATAAGGCCTACCAAACTAAGTATTGTGCGGTGGCCAAGAAAAGAAAGAAAGCATACATCCTCCAAAGCAAGAAAACCATTGGGGTGACACACACTAGCGGGTATGTCGGCTGACTGTATTAGTGAGTATTGTAGGGGCATTATATCAACTCAAGTAGCGAGAGAAAAGATATGTGTTTATTTTATATGTTTATGTGTAGTTTGTGTTTGTGTTCGATGAAGGATAGGATGCCACTGGGTTCCTTACACCTATCTAAATCATGGTGAATTCACAAACAGAATACTATCAACATGGAAGAGATTGAATTCAAAAAGAATTTTCATTGATGATAATTATTTTCAAACATGATTTATAATATTTTTTTTTTGTAGAGCCCATTGATTGGAAGCATTGGGCACTCTCCCTTATGATTAATAAGCTAATAAGATCCTCCTTGGTAGGCCTTCTTTATGATAAAGGACCTTCCCAAGTAGTTCAAACTCCCATCTCTTGATAATTCTCCTTAGAACTAAAATAAGCTCTCACTTGAAAAGCTCTAGGATGGACCAACTTAATGTGAGCTTGAATCATTTGAGCTTTGTACTAGACATTTTGCCACAAGCATCTCCTCCAAACCTTCAAGCTTTTCTAATCACAACTTGACATTTTGCTCTGATCTTCTTGCCACAATATCCTTAGTGATGAGTTGGACTTCTAATGGTAGAATAGCTTGAACCCATACAATAAGAAGAAAGGAGTAGACTAAGTTGGAGTTCTATATGTGGTGTGTAGGCCCACAAGCTTCAACTAAATGCTCATGCATCTCTTGTATTGTAGTGTCTTCTTCTTATTTGGATGATAGTTTTGTTGAAGGCTTCTACTAAGCCATTTGCCCTCAGTAGTTGATGGTAGAATATCTCAATCTATGTGTGTCTTTGGGAAAAGTTGTTGATCTTTTTGAGTACCATTATCAAATAATTCATTGAGACACTCTATATATGATATGGTTCTAAAAATTGAAGCACATGCTAAGATGTGACCTCTCACGAGAATGCCTTCCCCATTTGGAAAAAGTAGTCGATGGCACTAAGATGAAGATGACCCTTGTAGAAGGATGATCAATCAGACCCACTATGTCGATACCCCAACACTCATGGATGCCAATGTAGGATGTAGAATGTTGGGTGCTTAGTGTAGGACCACACCGTGTATTTGATATTGGTGGCATCCCTTATCATGCAATCTTTGATCATGCGATGGCCAATATCTCTTAATTTTGGCTTTCATCTTCAGACTAGAATGGTTGGCTCCACATAATCTTGAGTGTGCCTCAGCCACGATCTTATGGGCTACATGTTTGTCTAAATAATGTAACCATATATGATCGAAAGATCGCTGGTACAAGACACCATCTATAAGAGCATAGAAAAGTGCTCTTTGCTTCATCGATGGGCTTGGGACTTCTCTTGAGGTAGTTTGCTTTATTAAATAATCCATGAATGGTTGCCAATCCAACTCCTTGTCCTTCTTCATAATGGTCCACTCCTTCAAGAGACTACTTTTTGATGAGTTCAATATCAATAAGGGATAAGACTTGTCTATTTTGGACCTTTATTTATGGACTCATCCTCTGACAGCCAACTCCTTGGCAAGCTTGGCTAAAACATTCACAATGTTCTCTCTCAAAGAATCTTATAAATGGTAACCTTTGGGATTTGCCCTCTCCATGGTGTACTTATGGATGGAGCTTGGGCTTTATAACCTTATAGGACCCAATGAGATTTGATAACTAGTTAGAATCCAAGATGTTGATATTGATGGTTAGAGTAATAACTCAGGCAAAATTAGAGCCTCATGGCTTCTTTATTGGTACAAGTTGGGCGATGATATGAGAATCTCATCACATCATGGTCGAGTAAAGAGAACTATTCTACCTTTCATAGAATAGTAGATTGTTTCTTCTCCTCTTTGAGGAAGTCACCATCAAAGTAAATCTCAGTGGTGAAATACTAGTATCCCCTAAGTTCATGAGTTCATGGAGATCATCACTAAGCGAGTTAGAAGTTGGTGTCTTCTAAGAAAATGCACTTGTCCTTTCATGAAACAGAAAGGAAGGTTCCATCTAGATCTATGTCTAAATGTCTAAAATTATGATCAAGATTAAATTTCATATGATGCAAATCTAAATTCTCCTAAATTAAGTGATATTGAGGGGCGAGTGCATTTTCCTTCCCTTCATCATTGGCTTGGGCAAACAAAGCACCAAGGAGTCATCTAATGTAGTGTAATGTATGAGCTTGCCGGATAGGTCTAGAACCAATGGCATCATCAAGTAATGGTTGATGTCTTCGAAGGCATGCTCACACTTATCATCCAACTTAAACTTGGCATACCTTTTGGCAAGTTTTGAGATTGGCTGACATCTTCCTAATAGGTTGGATATAATGCATTTTAGATATGCCAACCACCCTTTGAATGATCTGAGTTGAGTTAAACTTTTGGGGCATTTCTAATATCACCTTGATCTTCTCTGTGATTTTGATTCCCTGGTGTCGGACAACAAACCAAGGAATTACTCTGAAGCTACTCTGAATGAACACTTCAAGGGTTCACTTTGAGGTTAAATTATCTTAACTATTTGAAAACTACTCTCAAGTCAAAGAGATGGTATTCCTATTTTCAACTTTTGACCACAAGATCATCGACATAGCACTCGACTTGATGATGAATGAGTTTATCAAAGATTCGTCATAGCTCTCGGTATGTAGCACATCATTTTGAAAGGCATGACCTTATAGCAATAGATTGATCGGGGTTCTAAAAGCATGTTTCTTTCATCTTGAGGCCATCATTATTTGGTTATATCGGATGAGCCATCCATGAAGAGAAGGTTGCATGAGATGAGGTAATGTCCACCATCGGCTCAGATTGGTAGTAGAAATTCATCTTTTGGACATGCCTTATTTAAATCCCTAAAATTGGCGTATGAATTTGGCCATTCTTTTCTTAGCGGGATGACATTGGCTAACCGGTAGGTATTTTCTTCGAGATGAAACCAACATCGATCATTTCTTGACTTTAGAAATGACTATTATTCTATGTCTAATCACATGCATCTAGGCTTGCTTGATAGGGTTAGCGAAGGCTCTATTGCTGGTTATGGACCACTATGAGAGCCAATCCATGCATCTCTTCATAACTCATGCAATAGTCCTTAAACTCACAATAGCTAACTAAGTCATCGATTTCAATTTCATTCAATAAAGAATTGATGTATGCTGGGCATGGATCTTCTTCAATTCTTAAGTTGATTTCCTTGAGCACATCGATGGTTGAGTTGATCTCTTCTTCAAACTCTGGCCGTGCACCTTTGACTTTAAAATCATCTAGATCATCGAAGTTTTTAAGCATAGCTCCTCATATGATTTAATGTGATTTGAAAATAACTATCGATTCCAAATGATTGATGATGACTAGTAATTTATCATCTTTGGACCCACTATACCAAATCTAGTCGATCTTGATTGAGAGCTTTTGCATTTGTTCTTCCATGTTCTTTTAGTAGTCGACCTATGCTTTGACCAAGTATGTGGGATTAACCCTTTCTTTGCTAAATTATGAACACAAGGCAAGTACCAATCAAAGGGTAATTCTATTAAATCTTTATATGAATCATCCTCAAGTTTTACATTAACTTCTTGACTTGAGGATGATGCTCTAGAAAGAACCTCGAGTCTTCACACTGGATGACCTATTGGATTCTTAACTAACAAACCCTCAACTTTTTTTGAGAAAGTGGTGTTAGAGCTAGGTTCCCAATACTAACTATTTCACATATAGACTTGGATACACTTATGCTTTGCTTTGGAGCGATTATTTATCCCGCAAGTGTCACCTCAAGGGAATCTTCTTGAGAGGGCTAGTGTGCTAATATAAGACTGATCTTATGAACTAGATTCTAAGTCTATATGGATAGCAGGTGTACTCTTGGTAGCTTGGATATATCTTCTATTGGGTGGCCAATAAAGAGGTTTTCCACCCCTGAGACTACCTCTAAACTGGCCTCTTCCTCTACTGGAGTGGAGGTCCTACCCATATGTTAGAATAGAGTAATGAACTGTGGGTGGAATCTAATGTTAGGCTCCACTTCTTTCTCCAAGTCTATTTTTGATCCCTTTTATTTTCTTTTTCATTTTCTCTTTTCTTTTATTTTCTCTTTCTTTTTCTTTTATTTTCTTTTATTTTTAAACTTTGGCCAAGTTCACGAGAATAGACTTGTTGATTTTGAGGGAGGTAGTCTCCTCATATATGACCTTATGAACTATAAATGGCTTGGGATCTCCTTTGACACATAGATGATCCCACCTCTCTCATACATTGGTGTAGAGAGGATGGAACTATGTTGTTCTCATGTATCGATGGTCTCCCAAACAAAGCATTGAAAGATGTATCGAGCTATATAATGTGAAACTTGGCTTGTCTTCTAATCATTTATCTCTAAGTATAGATCTAAGGCAATTGACCTAGAGTGATTCAATCTTCCATCTTAGACTTAGGAGTCTTCTAGACACTAAGACTTCCCTAGATATAAGACACTTCTAACAATTAGGTAAACATTAACCTAGCCTAAAGACTTAGAAGGTTAACTAAAGGATTAGGTTATGCCTTAGGATTAGGATAATCCACCCTACATCCCAAATCAATCCATGTTCACCTTCTCAAACCAAACCTCAAGTTCAATTCAAACATCAAATTCAAATCCCAAACCCAAATTCCAAAACCTGATTGAAGCCCATGATCAAATCAAATTTGAAACCCTTCTAAGCCATATGACCTATCCCATGGACTTAGCCAAATCTTAATCCAAATCAATCCAAATTTTGATTTTCTCATAAATTTATATCTCCAATCATCTTCCAAAATATAAATCAAATCTACATTCAAATGATCAAAACTAAATCAAATTAATCAAAACCTTTTCTAAACATATGACCTATCCTTGGACTTAGCCAAATCTTAATCCAAATGAAGTCAATTGATTTTCTCACAACTTAGTCATATTTTCAATCATCTTCACAAATTTAAATAAAATATGCATTTAAATCATCAAAACTAAATCAAACCAAATCAAAATCCAAACCTAAGCCACATGACCCAACTCCATGGACTTAGCCAAATTCCTTCATTCAAAAACCAAAATTCAATTGATTTTCTCATGAATCAATCCTTCAATCATATTCACAAATATAAATGAAATCTACAATCATCAAAATCAACCCAAGTCAAACCCAACTTAACCCTTTTGACTTGAAATATTCAATTGAACCAAAGCCAATTGCAATTGAATTTATATATTAATCCCAAATCCATATATAAACTTAACCTAAAATCAAGCCAACTAATTCCAATTGGTCCACTTGACCCAAAGTGGCCAATTTGACCTATTTGTGCCAAGTTCTAATCCTACCCAAATTGGATTGAACCAAGCCCATCAAAACCTCCCATCATGATTATTGATCACTATGTTGATCAATTGTCACAATTGGGTCAAACCAAGTCAACTTAGTCATTTGACCAAGTCTTAACCCATATGAATAAACTAGCCAAATTGCAACCTATGTAAATCCTTAAAACCAATGATTCATACTAAATCAAAATAAATATTTGAATATGACTTGAACTTCAATTGAGTCAAACCAAATTTGGCCCTCTTGACCCAAGTTGACCCAAATTGACCTAAAAGACCAAATTGGGTCAAATCAAAATATAAACCAAATTGATTGCAATGAACCAAGTTCATTTCCAAATTGATTGTTGAACTTGACTAAAATATCATTGGACCCAATTGAACCCAATTGACCTACTTAGCCTAAATTGACCTAATGGTTCAAGTTGGCCTAAATAAAAACCAAATCCAAATTAATTGAAACCAAAGCTACAATCATCTTCAATTGGTCAACTAAACCAAATAAACACCCAACCCAAGCCAATTTGGCCAATTTGGTCAAATTGGTCAACAACATTTGACCCAAATGAATTCAAATGAGCCAAAATCAAATCTAAGCCAAACTAAAAAATTGAACCAAAACATCCCAATGATCATATGAATTTGACCCAACCCTTAGTTTGACCCAATTTGACCAATTAGTCAGCTTGACCCAACCTAACAATTTGACCTAAATGAGTCAAATTGAGCCAAACTAACAAATCAACTCCAATTGACTTGAAATTTGGGCTAACACACTTTTGGCTCATTTCAAATCTGCCCAAATCAAATCAATGCCAAATGATCATTTCTA
>CM038214.1:171371843-171520320 GCA_021442155.1 Cymbidium sinense
ATTAGGGTTTGGGGTTTGAGTTTAGGGTTTTGGCTTTAGGTTGTAAGTTTTTTAGGTTTAGGGTTTTGGTTTAGGTTTAGGGTTTAGGTTTAAGGTTTAGGGTTTTGGTTGTTGGGTTTGGGTTTTAGGGTTTAGGGTAATTTTAGGGTTTAGGTTACTTTAGGGTTTAGGTTTTAGGTGAGCACGAAGATTGAGATTTATAAAACTAAAGCAGACCACTAAGCAAAAATCTACTATATAAAAGAGTGGGAAGATTGGGATTATAACAAGTTATTACATGGTTGAAATGAAATTGTTGTTAAAATATACTTATCTTTATCTTACTAGATATTATTTAGAGTTTAACTCACTAAAGGAAAAACCAAAATTTATAAATGAGTACATGAACAAATTTGAAGTATTCTATCTTCTAAAATTAGATTAAACTAATGTTGTTTAGGTTTAGATTCGAGCCTTAAACTTAAATGCTACATAAAATTAATTTTGCATGTGGCTTTTGAACAAACTTTAGATTTCAAATAACATCAAAATTCTTACCTAATAGAATGTCATCAATGTAATTATTCTTTCCACCATTAAATCATATTCAAATGAATATCTAAATGAAGTAACACTACTACCAATAAAAGAAAATAGAAAAAATGATGATACTATGTTGGGATCCAAAATCTCTCTTAAATCATATTTTAGATGTCAACAAAAAAAATGAGTGTCATAAATCTCTCACAACAACTATTTCTAAGCATTGACTTAGAAGTTTTACTTGAGCTTTCTTTCTTTTGTTGAAGTGAATTATTTGACATTATGTTGCGTTGAGTCTCAATGTAGGAGAGCTATAGTTTTGGAAATCCCTATGCAGATATTGAGTTTGGATTATTCTGTTACACTACTTATCAAGAGATTTTGTCGGATACAATCACTATTGTAAAATTCTCATTCAATAATACTTTGCATCAAGTCTCCCTAATTGGCCAAGATCTTGAGCATTGTCTGCATTGAAATCCTACTAGAGAGATTTTTAAAGCACAAATTTAGCTCTTCAACATATCACTAAATTGAAGGTCATTAAGAAGACAATATCGATTAAGAGGAGTTCTATGATAGAGGCTATCTACAGAAGAAGAGCTCACAAATGGACACTTAGCAGTGTATTCTTTCTTCATTTGCCCGGGAAGCTACCCTTCAACATCTCTATGAACTGAGAAGGGTCCTTATATCATATAAAGCTCATACATTTTTTGTCTATAGAGAAATTCAACTCATTTGTAGAAATCTCTTATTAGTTTAGGTTTTAGGTTTTAGGTTTTAGGTTTTGGTTTAGGGTTTAGGGTTTGGGGTTTAAGGTATAGGGTTTAGGGTTTTAGGTTTTAGGTTTATTTAGGGTTTAGGGTTTAGGGTTTTGGGGTGAGGGTTTAGGGTTTAGGGTTTTAGGGCTTAGGGTTTAGGGTTTAGGGTTTAGGGATTAGGTTGTAGGTTTATGGTTGAGGTTTAGGGTTAGAGTTTTTTTATTTTTTTATATTAAATTAAAACTAGTTTTTAGTTTAGTTTATTTAATTTATTTTTTATTTATTTTAGTTTATTTTATTTTTTATTTAGGTTTATTTTTTATTTTTTAGTTTACTATTTATTTTAATTTTTTTTTTTAGTTTATTTTTTTAGGTTTAAGTTTAGGTTTAGGTTTATTTTTTGGTTTAGTATTATTTTTAATTTTATTTTTAGGTTTAGGTTTTATTTTTATTTTTAGGTTTAGGTTTAAGTTTTTATTTTATTTTTTTAGGTTTAGGTTTTAGGTTTTTTATTTTTTTGGGTTTAGGTTTATTTTATTTTATTTTATTTAGTTTATGTTTAGGTTTAGGTTTAGTTTATTTTAGGTTTAGTTTTTTTAGGTTAGTTTATTTTAGTTTAGCTTTAGTTTTATTTTATTTATTTTAGGTTTAGGTTTTTTATAAGGGTTTAGGTTTATTTTATATTTACTTTTAAGTTTATTTTATAAGTTTAGGTTTTTATTTAGTTTTATTTTATTTTAGGTTTATTTTATTTTTATTTTAGGTTTAGTTATTATTTTATTTTATTTTTTTATTTTCTTAGTTTAGTTTAGGTTTTTATTTATTTTATTATAGTTTAGTTTTTATTTTTTATTTTATATTTCTTTAGATTTAGGTTATGATTTAGGTTTATGTTTTAGTTTTAATTTATTTTATTCTTTTCTTTTATTTTGGCTTAGCTTTTTTATTTATTTTATTTTTAGGTTTTATTTAGTTTAGGTTTTGTTTTAGCTTTTAGGGTTTAGGGTTAATTTAGGTTTAGGGTTTAGGTTTGGGTTTAGGGTTTAATTTAGGGTTTAGGGTTTAGGGTTTAGATTTGGGTTTAGTTTGTTTTAGGGTTTAGGGTTTAGGTTTTTAGGGTTTAGGGTTTAGGGTTAGGGTTTTTAGGGTTTAGTGTTTACGGTTTAGGGTTTAGGTTTTAAGTTTAAGGTTCAAGTTTTAGTTTAGGGTTTAGGGTTTTGTTTTATTTTTTTTAAATAGAGAACAAATTCAACATTTTCTTCTTTTTTTTTCATCAACCAAGTAAGACCAAGTTTTCTTCTACAAGTGATAAAGATAAAAAATGAGCACTCATAGAGCAAATTAAAACCGGATAACTAGAACCGTCTCTCTTGTAAAGACATGGTTCCATAACGAGATGGGGTGATATTCTTCAATTTCTCGTCCCCATCAAACCAGCCTCTCAAGTAGGATCCACCATCATATCCACGATCCCTCCCTCCACCACCAGCTTTGTAACCTCCCTCTCCTCACCTCCATAACCACCACTACTTTGACCACCACCTCGATATCCACTAGCACCTCCGGATCCACCACCATGGTAGGCGGCACGGTGATGTTCCTTCAAGGTTACCCATTTTTAGGTTTAGGTTTAGGTTTAGGTTTATTAGGTTTTACAGTTTAGGTTTATTTACTTAGTTTAGGTTTAAGTTTAGGCTTTGAGGTTTAGGTTTTGGGTTTAAGGTTTAGGGTTTAGGGTTTTGGGTTTTAGGCTTTATGCTTTTAGGGTTTTGGGTTTAGGGTTAGGGTTTAGGGTTTAGGGTTTAGGGTTTAGGGTTTAAGATTTAGGATTAAGGGTTTAAGGATTTTTTTTATTTTTAAAATAAAGTAATATTATATGTTTATTTAGTATATTTAGTTTATTTTTATTTTATTTAGGTTTATTTTTATTTTATTTAGTTTAGTTTATTTATTTTAGATTTATTTACTTTAGTTTAGGTTTTTATTTTAGTTTAATTTTTTTGGTTTAGGTTTAGGTTTAGGTTTATTTTTTAGTTGAGTTTTAGTTTTATTTTATTCTTCAAGTTTAGGTTTTATTTTTTTTATTTTTAGGTTTAGGTTTAGTTTTTATTTTATTTTTTCATGTTTAGGTTTTTTGTTTTTATTTCACGTTTATTTTTAGGTTTTAGTTTTTAGTTTAGGTTTAGGTTTACTTTTAGTTTATTTTATTTTATTTTGTTTAGGTTTAGGTTTAGGTTTAATTTATTTTGGGTTTAGGTTTATGTTTTATTTATTTTAGTTTAGTTTAGATTTGTTTTTTATTTATTTTAGGTTTAGGTTTTTTTAGTTTAAGGTTTAGGTTTTATTTATTTATTTTGATGTTTTATTTTAGGTTTATTTTTTTTTTTAGGTTTTATTTAGTTTTTATTTTATTTTATTTTTTAGTTTTATTTATTTTATTTTAGTTTAGAGTTTATTTTCTTTTCTTTAGCTTTAGGTTTAGGTTTTAGTTTTATTTTATTTTATTTTTTTTTATTTTTTGGATTAGGTTTATTTATTTATTTTATTTTGGCTTGGGTTTTTTTAATTTATTTTATTTTTAAGTTTTATTTAGTTTAGGTTTAGGTTTTTAGCTTTTTATGGTTTAGGTTTTAAGGTTAGTTTAGGGTTTAGGGTTTAGGGTTTAGGGTTTGGGGTTTTGGGTTTAGGGTTTAGGGTTTAAGGTTTGGGGTTTAGGTTTTAGGGTTTAGGGTTTAGGGTTTTGGGTTTTAGGGATTAGGGCTTAGGGTTTAGGTTTTATGGTTTAGGGTTTTTAGGGTTTTGGGTTTAGGGTTTAGGGTTAGGTTTTAGGTTTTAGTTTAGAGTTTAAGGTTTTTTTTAATAGAGAACAAATTCAGATTCAACATTTCTTCTTTTCGATTTCATCAACCAAGTAACACACCAAGTTTTCTAAAACATAATGACATAGGTCAAAAATGAGCATAGACCAAATAAAAACCACTAGAACCATCTCTAATGTAAACACATTTCCATAAGCAGATCGGATGGTTCTTCAATTTCTTGGTTCCCATTAGGACCACCCCGGCCTCTCGCGGGATCGATCATCATATCCCCGATCTCTCCCTCCGCCACTACCATGGTTGTATCCTCAGCTCTCTTCCATAACCACCACTACCACCACCTCCATCCACCACACCTCTAGATCCCCCCCATGACCTGCCTCCTCTCCTCCAGATCTAAACTCTTGAAGGTGATGTTCTTGTCAGGTTCACATTCTTAGGGTTTGGGTTTAGGTTTATTAGGTTTTATGATTTAGGTTTATTTTTAAATTTTTTAAGTTACTTTAGTTTTAGGTTTAGGGTTAGGGTTTAGGGTTTAAGGTTTGGGGGTTTAGGGATTAGGGGTTTAGGTTTAGGTTTTAGGTTTTAGCTTTAGGTTTTAGGTTTTAGGGTTTAGGGTTTAGTTTAGTTTAGTTTAGGTTTAGGTTTAGAGTTTAGTTTAGGGTTTAGGTTTTTAAGGTTTATGGTTTTAGTGTTTAGGGTTTAGGGTTGTAGATTTAGGGTTTAGGATTTAGGTTAGTTTTAGGGTTAGGGTTTTTATTATTTATTTATTTATTTTAAATTAAGTAAACTTGTAGGTCTCATTTTATTTAGTTTATTTTCTTATTTATTTTAGTTTATTATTTTAATTTATTTTTATTTAGGTTTGTTTTATTTTTTAGTTTAGTTTATTTTATGTTTATTTATTAGTTTAGGTTTTATTTTAGTTTTTTTTTTTTGGTTTAGGTTTAGGTTTAGTTTAGTTTATTTTATTTTATTTTTTAGGTTTAGGTTTTATTTTTTATTTTAGGTTTAGGTTTAGGTTTTATTATTTTTAGGTTTAGGTTTTAGGTTTTTTAGGTTTATTTTAGGTTTTATTTTTTAGTTTAGGTTTATGTTTATTTTTAGTTTATGTTTATTTTATTTAGTTTAAGTTTAGGTTTAGGTTTAGGTTTTATTTATTTTAGTTTAGTTTATTTTAGATTAGGTTTAGGTTTATTTAATTTTTATTTTAGGTTTAGGTTTTTTTTAGTTTAGAGTTTAGGTTTTATTTTTTATTTATTTTTAGGTTTATTTTTGAGGTTTAGGTTTTTATTAGGTTTTTATTTTATTTTATTTTAGGTTTATTTTATTTTTATTTTAGGTTTAGTTTTTATTTTATTTAGGTTTTTTATTTTTTTAGTTTAGTTTTGCTTTTTATTTATTTTATTATAGTTTAGATTTTATTTATATTTTATATTTGTTTAGGTTTATGTTGTGGTTCTAGTTTAGATTTAGGTTTTAGTTTTATTTAATTTATTTATTTTTTAGGTTTATTTATTTATTTTATTTTTAGGTTTTATTTAGTTTAGGTTTATGTTTTTTAGCTTTTTTTAGGGTTTAGGGTTTTTTTAGGGGAATTAAGGGAATTTTATTGTCACAAAGAAAAAGAACAAAGTCCTTAGAGGGGGTAAATCTCTAAACTAATTCTTAAAGAGCTACAATAAGTCCTAAAGAGATAAACCCCCTAACTATTACAATAATATAAGAAAAAAAAAAGCAAAAAGCAAAACAAATCAAATAACAACAATCATCCATGTGATGACATCCATTAGGTCCTTTTGATCCAGATCCACGCAAGATTCTCCCAACCTATAAAAGAAATCCAACATACTAATGAAAGAATACAATTAAATTAACATAAAGAGTATGAGCAAAAAAAGGCGAAATAAAGAAAAGGTCTCTCAGTTACAATCATCTCAGGAGCAACATTATGTAAGCATCAAACATCGAAGAAGGGTTACAATTACATATAGTGCTATAATAGATAAAGAGGAAACATCAAGGACATCATTGCATACCTCTTGTAGCCCATCATCCAAAGTCCATCATCCTACAAGGCTACAAACTCCTCCAAGCAGCAGACATAATAGCCAACCATAAAGCCACCAAAATAAATAAGCCCAATAAGATAGAAAATCAACCAACCATCAGGGACAGCAGCAGTACAGTAGGAACACCACCAAAGCCACCACCAAAGAGGAATAGCAACATCAAAGGGAGCAAGCATCATGATAACAACCAGAAAAAACCAAGACCAAAATAAAAACACAAGAACTCATGTCCTCCACAAACAAACAAGAAATCTTTGCAAGGTTGTCACCCAAAAAGAAGGGAAGCGGGAACAACAACCAAGGTGGAGAACCATAAAGAAAGTAAGTATGTCACCAATAGAGTAGGAAAGAAAGGCCAAAATAGCCACCCATCAACCAACCTAGCCCAAAACAATAACCAACTAGCTCTAACTCCCAAACCACCACTACGAGAAAATCCAAATCAATGAAAGACCACACATCCATCATGCCAAAACCACCCAAGACAACCAGGAAAAGTGTAGAAACAAACATAGCATCCAAACCAGAAATTATGATCGGTGAGGTAAATAGCCAAAAATAAAATGGAGCAAAGACCACTAAGACTAACTAAAAGCCATCCATCAGGAGCTACAACAGGAACACCAAAACAGCAAAGAGGAGCAATATCAATGAGTGCAAGCATCATACAACCAAGTTAGGCGCAATACACCAAACCAAGTCACCAAATCCCAAAGATAAACAATGACCACTAAACAACCATCAACCAACCCAAAATAACAACAAAATGAAGTACAGAGGAAGACCATTATAGGAAGAGGGAAACCACAAAAAGAAACAAACCCAAACTAGCAAAACTACCCAATCCACAAAAAGAAGAAATAATAGTCAACAAATAACCTCCTTGCCAAATCCAATCCAAAAGTAGACCACCAACAAGCCCTCAATCAGCGGATAAACCCAAACATCAACCAATAAACCATGACCAGCCAACCAACCCCACAGTAACCTGACCACAAACCCAGCAAAAATCCAACACACTTAAGGAAGCAACCACTAGAGATATAAAACCCCATACAAAAATAGAGGGAAAGCAACCACCCAAATAAAGGTCACCAAAATAAAGCAATAATAATCACCCAACCGAAAAGCAAAAAAAATGAAAATAACCAGAAAAAGGAACCATCAAATAAACCAGGCCAAAAGCAAGAGCTCAAAAAAAACTAGCATAGGCCTAAGAGTGAAAATAAGCAAATGGCCACAACCCAAAGAGGGTTTAACAATGGGAAACTAAAAGTAATGGCTCATCAAAACCAATAGAAAAACCAAAGCCAAAAAATTATAATATGAGATAAGGTAATCGTTATCAGATTGACCAAACCCCAAAGTTTTAGGCATTGTCAAATAAAGTAAAATCAGTTAAGTTGGCACTAAAGTAAATTAGCATAAGCATTATCTTCATGAAGGATATGGGAAATTTTATAACAAACTTGAGAAAGAAGAATTTTAGTATGATTGAAGAAGATAAAATAAATCATTTTTGTTCTATTAGAATTTAGTATGTCAAGAAAGAGTGCATCAACTTCAATTCGAAGTTGAGGAAACCTTTATTCAAACAAATTTCAATAGCTTTATTAACAACCATAACATACATAGATAACATAATTTTAAGAAGATAGGCAAAAGCACAAATGATAGTACCTTTAGAATCCTAAGATTACCACCAACCATATTTATTGGAAGCAACAAAACCATCTGTATTCACTTTAATCAAATTATATTTGGTTTTGATACGATGGATAATCCTAGCTATTTTATAAGAGTCATCAAGAATGATAATAAATGTTTTAGCCACAAATTTATAGCCTCTAAAATGAATGTTACTAATAAGATTAGCATTAAATAGAGCATGAATTTTTTCTTTAGTTCTAGCAGGATCTTTTATGGCTCATAGAATACCATGATATTTAGCATCATTTGTCCATCCGGATGAACAAGAAAAGGGTAATAGCAACTAGAACTTTATATGACCTTTCATAATTTTTGGAAACAGGCTTCAAGAAGTTGATATATAGAAAGAGTCATGAAAGTAGTTGGTATTAAATAAATCATCTTACCATAACCATAATTTAGAAATAGCACCATTGACAAAAACATGATTAACATTTTCAATATGAAAGCAACAATAACACTTTCAAGGAAAATAAAACCCTTTATTCCAAAGCAAAAAGTCCACAGAAATAAAGTTATTCAAAATCCTCCAAGTTAAAACTGAATAGAAAATGGGAATGATATTGTTATAAAGTTTAATGAAAACATTAGAGGAGTTTTTCTCTAATTCCAAACCTCTTTAAGAACAAAATCACCATTGTAAGAAAGCTTAAAGAGAATTTGGTCAGGTTTGTTAGAGAAAATAAGGATATTTTTAAAGTTATCTAAAAGAGAAATAGGGATATAATTCTCATGTTTGTTTTCAATCCAAGTGTTATTATCGCAAAAAGAGTTAACTTTAATAGCTACAATAGAGTGGGTAGATAAAAGGGAGTTAATAGAGCCATTGCCAATCCAATTGTCTTGTCAAAAGAAAGAAGAACTCACATGAATACCCCATGATATTAAGGGTTCAGCAACCCATTTAATGGAGCAAAGCCTTTTCCAAACCGGAGAGTCACCAACTTTATAAGCACAGATAAGAGGGTGTTTACCATGGCAATATTCTTTCATCATAAAATTAGCCCAAAGGATATCATTTTTTCTAAAATTCCACCGTGCTTATGAGAGAAGGCAATAACTTCAAAATCGGTTTGCAATTGAGCGACCTTCACCCAAGAGACCACAACATTTATGCGAAGTCCAATGCATTCTTTTAGTAGAATTATTGGATCCCCAAAAAATTTATTAAGCAAGCGATCAATTTTGATAAGAGTAGCATTAGTGGGGATAATAGATTGAATCAAATAATGAGGCATTGAATTGAGAGTGCTTTTAAGAATAGTGAGCCTACCATCAAAGGAAAGAAAATGAAATTCTAAACAAAATTATTTAAAATTTTTTGAATTAACTCATAAAAAAGATGGGATCATTTTGGACCTTTATAAAGAGGAGCACCCAAGTACTTAAGAGGAAGGTGTTGATGTTTAAAGTTAGTGATATATAAGATTTGATTAATTTTATTATTGGAGATGCTTGAAGAAGTAATAGAATAGCTTTTGTTATCATTGATAGATAGACCACTTTCTCTACCAAATTTATTTATAAAATCTTGAGATTCTTGATATGATGAATAGAAGCATTGCATAAAATAATGAAATCATTTGAAAAGCTTAAATGAGAAACAAGAAGACCACCAAGAGTTCTATAATACATGCTAGGATTCTTTAACAATAGATCATTGATGCTCCTAGATAAGTACTCAACAACAATAATAAATAAGGTGGGAGATAAAGGATCCCCTTGTCTTAGGCCATGGGAAGAAGGAAAGAAGCCCAAGGCTTCCCCCATTAAGAAAAATAGAAAACCAAGAAATTATTAATATAATTTTAATAAAGAAAGATAAATTTATCAGAAAACCCAAATAAATTCAAAATATGGATAAGGAAATCACAAGAGATATTGTCAAAAGCTTTGGTAATATCTAATTTGAATATAATGTTGCCACCTCGTCTTAGAATCTAAATCATGAATTAATTCCTGAGCAAGAAGAATATTATCAAAAATAGATCTACCTCTAACAAAACTAGTTTGGTTTAGAGAGATAATCCTATGAAGTAAAGAACTGAGCATGTTGGTTAGAATTTTGGAAATCAGCTTATTGAAGAAGGTGCAAAGACTAATAGGTCTAAAATCACTCTAATAGTCCGGATTATCTTTCTTAGGTATGAGAACAATAGAAGTGATAGAAAAATATCTAGGAAAAGGATTACCATTTAAAAAAATCAACCACAACCTCAAAAATCATTTTAATAATAAACTAGTATTTTTTGAAAAAATTGTGAAACCCCAACTAGCAATAGAATCTATATTCATGCTATTAAGAACTTTAAAAATTTCCTCTTCATTAGCTTCAATAGTAGGCATCATTATCATTATTGTTTATAATAGAAGGAATTAAGTGTGATTTAGAAATAGCTTCATAAGAGCAACTCTTATTAAGCATATTTCTAAAGTAATTAATGGTTGAATCCTTAATATAATTATTCTCTGTAATCCATTCTCCATTATCATCTTTAATTTTTTGAATATTATTTAAAGCTCTCTTTTTATTAACTAAAGCATGGAAATATCTAGTATTTTTGTCACCATCCATAATATGTTTGTTAGTAGCTTTTTGGTGCCAATAAGTCTCTTCCATATTTTGAAAATTAACAAGTTTATCTTTCACTCTCAAGTCCTTAATCTTAGTAGGATCATAATAGAGACTTCAAGATCACAAACCAATTTTTCCATTTCTTTGATATTAGCAAAAGGTTTTAAAATGATGCTTGTTCCAGATTTTGTTTAAGTCTTTTAAGCTTAAACCAAAATCTATTCATCCCCATAATCAATTGTCGGATGTAAGGAGCTTTCCAATTGTTAGCCAACATTAAAGAAATCAATATGCTGAATCCACATGTTGAAATCTAAAATGAGAGAAATTTTTTAATCTATTAGAGTTATCTTTACTAGAAAAAAGGAGCATGATGATAAGGTTACCTTAAATGATCAAGTAATAGGCCATTAAGTAATCCAATGAGTATTAAAAAGAATCTCGTCCAACCATTGCCAAAGTCTAGTGTTTTGCCAAGTAAAATTTGAACCCTTAAAAAATATCAATCAAATTGCAATCAAGGATCATGTTGGAAAATTCTTCCATGGGTGAATATTAGGAGAAAACCACTTCATTGAGAATAAAATAGTGTTGAAATCTCCACCAACAAACCAAGGTTTATTGATAGAGGTAGCAAAATTCTTCAAATTTTCAAAGAAAATTTCTACCAAAATCTAAACAAGATAATAGAGCCCAAAAACAATAGTCACCATAAGATATTTGAGCATTGACAACTTGTTGAAAATCATCAAGAATAGAAATCTCCACAAAATTATTCCAAAAACACAAAATTTTTTACTAACAGAGAAAAATTTATTGAAGCGATCATTCTAACAACATGGTTAATTTTGTTTGCATGAATAAGAGGCTCCAAAAGAATAAGTAAAGAAATATTATGAATATGTGATAAAGGTTTCTAATATAGTTACAAATAGAGGGTACCATCCTCTAACATTCCAAACAAGAAAATTAAACATAAGGAAATAAAAAGGGGTTAAGAAAAGGTTAATTAAGGGAGGAGAAGGAGGCCACAGTGGATCTAGTATTTTGGGACAATTTGGGAGGGAAGTTTTTATCATTTTTTTCTTTTTAGCATGATAAGTTTGGAAACCATTTCCTTTTCCCATAGAATCATCATCTAAGAAGGATTTAGCAACATTTATCAGATTTAAGGGAAGTCTCCTATATAGAAGTGAGTTCTCCTTCTTCCAAATTAAATTTATTAAAGGCAAATGAGCATATGCATAGCAAGAGCCAAAATAAATTTATTAGAGAAGGTGTGAACATCTAGCCCTTCTTCTTCAATACCTAGATTAGACAAAACCAAATCTTTTGAGAATTTAAATCATTTTGAACTAAAAAAAGTCAGTTTTCATTGAATATCATGAGAAACAAAAGCCATATTCTCCATTGAATTCAAATGATGCATAACATTGATATCCTCATTAATATTTTCAATTAAAACTTTATTTTCATCAATCAAAATTAGTAAGGATGGGAATCGACTTAAAGGAAAGAATCATCCAAAAGTTTAGAGAAATTATTATTTTCCACATTAGAAACCTTCAATTGCAAAAGGGTAAAATAGCATTATTAGGAACATTCAATGAATCTTTTTTTTAATTAACTTTTGATATTTAATTGACTGGGGTTTGGAACAATAGTTTCCTTAATAGAAATTTTATTTTCTATGAGGATGAATGAAACGTTCAAAATTATCTGTGATTTTACAATGAGAACAAAACAGAAAATTTTCAAAATCAACTTTATATAATATAGTTTTGGATCCCAACCAGATTTCTTTGGGGTGTTTCTTGGTAATGTCAATTCAATAAGGATTCTTCTAGAAGGTCAAGATTATATTGCATGATCAATTTACAACAAATAAAGCACCCACAAAAGGAATTGATGATTAATGAAATGAATTCACATATTGGGGAGAGAAATCCAAATTGGAATGATTGGGGATTCTTTCCTAATATCAAATAGTGGAGTCCATTTCAACAACCTCATTTGGCAATTGAAAACAAAATAAGAACGATGAGTAAAAACATGTGAGTAATTCAAATTGTTCATTAACTAATCAAAATGTTGTGGGGATCAATTAAGCTAATTGTAAAAGCACCCGAAAGTTTCAGACTATGAAAGAAAGAGCGATTGTTTTCCAGATTCAGCCTATGAAGAGTAAACTTTCCAACCAAAGTGAATTCAAATGACAAGCATTTCCATAATCGATCGAGCACAGGCATGCCTCGAAAGAAGTCAAAATAAGTTCTAGGACTCACGAATAGTTATCCATATAAGGACATCTTTGAATGATTTTGATGCAACCAAAGCCAAGGTAGTTGATACCCTAGTAGGATCCATTGGATCCATCGGTTTCCCCCATGGAATCATCGGGGAAGATGCCAAGCCTGTCACTCCAAGTAAAACATGAAAGCGGCGGTGATCAATTCTAGAAGGAATCAATGAGAATCATGCCAAATAAGTGTCAACAGGTCAGAAAATCAAAATGAGAAAGAGGAAACGAGTTGAGAGCTCGAGTTGTTTAGGTTTAGGTTATTAGTTTAGTTTATTTTTTATTTTTAGTTTATTTTTTGGATTATTTCATTTTAGTTTTAGGGTTTAGGTTAGTTTAGGGTTTAGGTTTGGTTTAGGTTTAGGGTTTAGGGTTTTAGGTTTAGGGTTTAGGGTTTAGGGTTTAGGTTTTAGGGTTTAGAATTTAGTTTTAGGTTTAGGTTTAGGGAGTTTAGGTTAGGGTTAGTTTTTTTTAGGTTTAGGGTTAGGTTTTAGTTTGTTTAAGGTTTTGGGTTTTTTTAAAGAATAAATTCAGATTCAACATTTCTTCGATTTCATCAACCAAGTAACACACTATTGAACTCACTTTTGAGTGAGTTCTCAACCTCCTCTTCTTAGACCTTGGAACCTTCTAGACACTAAGGTTTCCTTAGTCATAAGACACTTTTTTGAGATTAGGTGAACACTTGACTAGACTTAGAAAGGTTAATAATTAAATGCCTTGGGGACTTAGGAAAATCACTTACCTTATAGCTAAACCCAATGTACACCTTCTTAAATTCAATTCAAATCCAAATTTCCAACCAAACCTCAAACTCAATGTCAAATCCAAATCCAAGTCTAAACTCAATTCCAAATGATTGAAACCGATCAAATCCAAACTTGAAATCTTTCCCTTTAATTAACCTTCATGAACTTATCCAAATTTCCATCCAATTCAATCAACTCAATTGATTTTCTTATAAATCAATTATACCTTCAATTATCTTCTCAAATATAAATGAAATATAAATTCAAATAGCCAAAACCAAATCAAAATCAAATCAAAACCCAATTTAAACCATTTAAGCCATTTCCTTGAACATGGCCAAAACCCATCTAAATTAATCAAATCAATGGATTTTCTCTTGAATCAATCATTCCTTCAATCATCTATCCAAATATAAATAAATGTAATCATCTAGTCCAAAATCAACCAAGTCAAACCCAACTAAATTTGACTTAAAATATTAAATAGAAACTCATTTGAATCTAAACCAATTATAGTTGAATTTATATATCAATCTTAAATCTATATAAACTCAACTAAATCAAACTCAAAAAATAAAGTCAACTAAATCCAATTGGTTCACTTGACCAATTTGACCATGAACCAAAATCCAATTCAATCCAAATCAAAGTAAATTATGTCAATCTAAACTTCATGATGATTGTTGATCACCTAGGATGATCAATTGATATAAATTGGGTCAAACCAAGCCAATTGCAAGTCAACCCTTTATATGAATGAACTAGCCAAATTACAACCTAAGCAAATCCATTGAAACTAATGATTCAAATCAACCTAAAATGAACATTTAAACATGACTTGACTTTTAATTGAGCCAAACCTAGCCCAATTGGTCCTCTTGGGGTTGACCCAAATTGACATAAAGGGTCAAATTAGACTAAACCCAAATTAAATCAAAATTAAATCAAACCAAAGCATACAATCCTCCAAATAGTCATATGAACTTAACCTAACCCTTGGTTTGACCCAATTTGACCAATTGGTCAACCTAACTATTTGGCCAAATGGGTCAAATTGAGCCAAACCTAACCAAATGAACTCCAAATGACATGAAATTTGGTCCAACTCACTTTTGACTCATTTCAAATATGCCAATTAAAGTCAATGCCAAATGACTTTCGACCCAGCTAAGGGTATCACATAAAAAAAAAATGTAAATGATCATTTCTCTTTCTTAGCCACTTGGCTCATCAATTGGTCCACCTAAGCACCAAGGATCCAACTGATCAAGAGGTGGTTGGGTTTATGACTCATGGGGAGGTGAAATCACCTCCCTTCCCCTTGGAACACTTGGCATGAAGGACCTCCACTTCCCTTTGCTAGGACACCCACTTGTCCTTCATAGCAATCACCTCCCATGCCTTGGACAACCAAATTAAGCCACCTAAGAGAATCTCAACCACCCCAAAAGGACACCCACTTGGAGCCAAAATCACCATGAATGAGGTGATTTTTTGGCCATTAAGGAGACAAAAAAGAGGCAAAACTCTTCCTCACACACTCATTTCACTCTCTTAGAGCTCCCAAACCAACCATTCCCACTTGGTTTTAAGCAAAATCCATCAAAATCAAGTGGATTCAGAGGAAGTGGTGATTGGTGGATACATTATTCTAAATGAAGCAAGAGCTGAACCCATTCCAAAGCTTTTTTCTATATCAGATCATCACCATCCAAAAATCATCCTCGTGGTAATTTTCAAGAAGATTAGGTTCTTTTATTTGTGATAGTTTTGCTTAATTTTTGGAATTTTCTTTAGATTACACTTGCATTTTTTTTTTTTACATCATCCCCACTTTGAGAGATTTTAGCAGATTGCCAAAATCAGGCTAAAATGAAGTTTTCATTCAATTTTTTCACATGAATCAAAATCTTGCAATAGTGTTCATCTCTTCTTGGATAGCTTGCCATTTGATCTCCCATTCAGGAGATGGATGGCTCAGATCATGTGGATCACATTGATGGATCATGTATCGGATCATGCGATCATGATCATCATGATCCACACTTTTCTGCATTCGCTCATTTTGATGGCACACCTAGTCATGGTGCATGGTGTGTCTTCAATGCATGGAGGTGTTGATTGAGTTAAGTAATATATTAGGAATTTTCTACTTTTAAAAATTAATTAAAAACACTTGAAACTTCAAAAATTCATAAAAAAATAAAAAACATAACTAAACTTTTCAAGTAAGGGTTTGTTGGATTTGTATTTCCAAGAGGAATCCAATAAATCCAAAATCTCCAAATTTTACTAAATATTTTGAGTTTAATTTAAGTTTTAGGGAAAATCAAATTTCATTAATTAAACCAAAAGACACATCGATTGATTTGAAAATTTTAAAGATTAAAAGTGAGCTTAAAATCTACCTACCATACAAATTTCAAGTTAAAAGAATTTCGATTAGATATTGCATTAAAGTTCAAATAGTTAAAATAAATTAATGGACTTTATAAAAATCATAGAAAATCATTTAAATCAGCTAAAATCTAAAAATTATAACAAATCATAAAAATAATAAAAATGCAAGAAAATAATTATTTTGAAGGTAGTTTAGAGGAGATTCAATTAAAATTGATCTAATTAATTTTGAACAATAATTAAACTTAAGTTTAATTAAAACTTAATTAGCTTAATTACTCTAATTACCTAAGTAACTAATCCCAAACTTTTTTTGATTAATGGGATGACCTCTGCCTCTAAATTTTTTTGGGAATTATTATTTGGTTAATTAGGGAAAATTGGTTGTCTTAACCTTAATTACTTTCCTAATTAATTAATTAATTAATATTCTTAATGGTAAGAAAATCATTAATTAAGCTTGCTAATCATTGTGAAATAGTGAATGGGCATGGGGAATGAGATTGGGACTTCTTTCCCAATCTTTTCCTAAGTCCATTTCACTTGAATATAAATTTTGGGATTAATTATTGATGGTTTTTTAATTAAATTTGCCTAATTAATCAATTTGAAACTATAATCACATGGAATCTTAATTAATCAATTCATGGGTAGATCTTTTGGTGTTCAATAATCTAAAGACATTTAAGAAAATTATGGTTAACCCATGTGTGGGAAAACCATGAAAGTACTTAATTAAGATTCTTAACTAAATTAATCACTAATTGTGAGCCAATTGCATTAGGCCTCTTTCATTTCTTAGGTTCAATGCTGATTTAATTTCCAATGTATGTACATATTATGTTGGTTCATAATTACTTGGTTAATTAAATTAAGGCAACATAGGTAAGGGTTAATTAATGGATTTAATGCATAATTAACCCATAAAATCAACTTAATTAATTTTCATTAAATGAAATCTGGGAATGGGATATGATCGAAAAAACTTTCCCTCATTTCTTCAAACCAAATCAAATATGAAATTGAAAGTAATAATTAAAATCCTTGGTTTTCTTTAAATGCTTTTATTTTTTTTGATTGTCCTTAGAAATTAATTTAATTGAATGAAATCACATGTTTATACTTATTCATTCCTTTCCAATAATGTTAAATGTTGTATGTCATTTGAAATCATACATCATCTTTTCAAAATTAATTAAATCAAATGGTTTTCCTTTATGTTAAGCTTGCATGTGTTGATTTAATTTATAATATGTGTGGTTATTATCACTATTAAATCCAAAATGTATTTTCCAAAGCTTATAAATGAATGGTTACATATGATATGAATAGTTATAAATACATAAGAGATGTATGTGATCATAACTTAAATGTATGAAGTGATGCTCCTTTCCTTTTAATCATGTATTGAGTTATGTAAGTGAGAATGTTAGTCGGTATATAGTCTGGATATCCCGAGAATGCGAGGCTTTAGTTAGCCCTAATAAGGTCATTTGATTACCTCACTTTCCTGGTTTAATAATGGCACATACTCCATTTGAATACATTATTATGTATTTCAATACTAGAATTTGGATGAGGCTTTAATTCATATACATAAATGATTCAGTCAAATTAAATACCATTTTTTTTGCATGATTTTTATTCTCCAAATTATGAATACATGTGTATGTATTTAAGAAAAGTGGTACATAGTCTAAACATCCTAGGAATATGAGGCTTTAGCTAGCCCTAAGAAGGTCATTTGATTATCTCACTTCCCTAGTTTAATAAAGGCATGTACTTTTATGTATTTTATACATACATGTGTGTATTTAATTAGAGAATGGTAATCCTTCCTTTTTATTAAAAATACTTGGATTTGCAATTGTTCAAGTGATTGAACTAATTGATCATGTGATTTGGAGCTCTCTCTTTTCTTTATGTTACATTTGATTTGGATGTGATGGTATATAATCTAGATATCCCAGAATATGAGGCTTTTAGCAAGGAGGTCATTTGATTACCTCACTTCCTTGGTTAACAATGACACATACCTGTTTAATTTCATCCTTATGTATTTTTGCATAATAATTTAGATAGAGCCTTAAATTAATATGATAAAATAATTCAATCAGAGGAGAAATATAAAGCTTCAAATGTACATACTCACATCCATCATTTAAGTGTGCTAAAACATATTGTATGTGTTGGTATACCTAAGACTTAATCATATGCATGTTATATGTGATGGAAAGGAATGATTTAGCATGTGTCATGTGATAGTATTTCAATTAGATTAATCTTAAACTTTCACATTGAATAAAATTATTTAAAGAGAACCTAAACTTAGGATTAATCTAAAATGTGTAATAAGCCATTCACTAAAGAGAACAAAATAAAATTAAAATGTTTTAGAAAGTGGTTTAAGGTAGGGATGAAAGAGGGCAACCTCTTTTCTTCTCTTTACAACACTTAGTTGCTTAGTGTAGGTCATATGAAACAAAAGAAAAACACAAATTAAAACTTACAAATCAACTAAACACTTGAAGTGACCCTTTAAGTTGAATCATTCTACACTTAGAAAATCTTAACTCTAAAGCCTAGTTGGGACATACCACACAAGCCTTAATACACACATTAGATTAAGTCACCACTTCTAGCCTTATGTTAGGATGGTGCATGGTGTGATGTATGTTTGTTTTGTGATGTATTATTTTACTAGATGTTAGGGTGTATGTTTCATGATGGATGGTAGCCTAATCATGTTTTCTACAGGATTATTTTTAAGGCCACTTAAAAATAAATATAAATACTCTCTTTTGTTGCTTAAGCTAAGCATAATCTAGTTAGGACAAGTTGGGTACCCATGTGCAAGTTCTAAGTCCAAATTATAAATATAACTACTTGGGTTATATGTGTGTTTTAACACTTGTCTTCTAGGTGTATAGATTTACTTATTTTAATATCATTTTGCATTAGGAATTAGGATTAGTGCTATGGGGGATAAGGATGAGCATTGGCTAGAAGGCTTTGTCTTGGGAGGCCATGTGATGCTGAGCAAACCAAACCAAAACAAAGGAGGAAGATACATAAAGACATAAAGACTTGAAGACCCCCTCATTTATCATATGTAAATTGCAAATTATTCTTTTATGTACCAGTTGTATAAGGGTAGGGCTCAGCTACCCATTTTTCTTTTTTTATGGGTGACACGAATGCCTATTATTATTTTGCATTAGCTATAAAGAGTATTTGATGTTATCTTTAAAGTGCACAATTAGGATGACATGCTTTTCTTAGTTTCTTTATATGTTTGATGTTTGAATGTGTGGCATGGAATGCAATTTGGTTCTTAGAAAAAAATTAACTTTTCTACCCAACTACAAATCATAACTAAAGTTTTAAATAATTCATAATCTCACATAAAGCCTAGGATATAAATCAACATAATTAAAATATTTAGTAACCCTTGAATGTTGAATGGCCAACAACATGCACATCATATTTTTCACTCTTGAAAATAAGGGATTACCATCCTTGCCATTGATGCTTGATCTGTGAGAGCATCCCTTGTGTTGGAAAACACCCTTGATTTAGCAAACAACCTTATTTCATCATGCATGTAGGCATCAAAATCCAAAAGCCTTTATCAAAATAAAGTATCAAACTAAATAAAATTTGAAATGATTTTGCACTAAACTAAGTCATATGCTCATACCACTCATGCTCTAGTCTCTTAGGGAGTGGGTTTAAGGACATTAGTTTCTCTAATTAAATAATAGCCTAACTAATCTTGCAAATCATATGACCGATGTCATGGATTTAAAGTGTAAGAGGTGTTAGTTGCCACTCCAAGCGGTTGTAAGTCCAGTGGTGGTTTATCCTCTCTTATGGAGTTAAACCATATGCCCATTTTTTACTTAGATTTAGGTCACGCTTTTGCTAAAGCTCCTAGATTTAGGATTTGAGGTGGCTATTTCTTTAGGGCTACAAGCATAAATCCTCACCTCTTAGGCATCTCAATCTTGTGTTTTTGGATTACAAGTTCTAGCTTTCCAATGAAATGTTAATTTTAACACAATTGATCTTCTCTTCAATTTCAAAATTATAAAGCCTAATTATAGGATAGGTTGAAATGCTCTCTAGGTTTCCTAGTATCAAGAACACCCCCTACTTATTTCCTTTAGCTTCGATAATAAGTCTTCTCCTTGAGTTTTCCCACTTAATTTCCAATACAACTAATCCTTTGAAAGTCTAGCCTTGACATCTTTGGAGACTTTAATTGCTCTCTTAATCAGTATTCTTAAGGGATTCATCCCTTAGGATGTAACTATGGAGGCTTGCCTCCATAGAACTTAGAACCCTTAATATAAATCTTACTTTACTTTTCCATGTATAGTAGGGAAAGATCTTTGGTACATTGAAGACCCATCATGCCTTAGGAGTCCTTAGGTGATTAGGTCCATTATAGGGGATGATTTCTATCTTTCAAGATAGTGCATCTTTCTTTAATGTCATACTTGATCATTTCAATAAGTACCCTTTAAGATGGTGTCCCATCTCAAAAATAAACACCATAGATTTTTCGACTCGAGGGTTCCTCCATCTCTCTAGAGAAATTATTATCTCCAAACATGGATAGTGGACTTGTATTTTATATGGGTCTAAGACTATCTTTCTTTCTATTATCACTTAGCCTATTTCATCCTTAGGTTGAGCTAGCTAACATCCTTTAGGTTTTAAGACCTCACTCCATGTAGGTCTTAAAACTCCTATTGGGCCCCCCAATAGGTATAAAAAATTTGAATTAACTAAAGGAGATGACTAAAAATTTAGAACCTCTTTACCATTCTCTTGGTGAGGCAAGGTTCATCTCATACTTAAGAAAATAAACTATTTGCAAAAAATATATATACTTTCAAAAAGCATTTCTCAAATTAAAATTCACATGACAAAATATTTGCATTTAAAGATAACCAAACCTCATGCAACAATATCCATGATTGTTGCATAGAGGTTCTTTCAAAATTTAAAATCAAATAATTTTAAAATCATTTTTCCAAAAGCACAAATATCAAAATAGTAATCTCCATTCAACACACCTAAGCTTGTTGAATGTATATTTTATTTTCAAACAAGATCATGATGAAAGATGAAATTTCATTTAGCACATCCTACATGTGCTTGAAATTTCTCTTTCAAAAAACATCACACAAATATCCCATCTTTGAAAATCAAAAGAAAAATATAATTGATTTCCATTTAACATACCTTAATTTGTTAAATGGAAGTCCCCTTTTCAAAATCACTAAAACTAAAACACATTTGAATTTAATTTGACATAACCAAATTTGTCAAATGAGAATTCCCTTTTCAAAATCAAAATCAAATTGGACCTTTCTTAACATACCCACATTTGCTAAGTAGAGTTCCTTTTTTAAAATCACAAATCAAACACACGTGAACTCCATTTGACATACCCAAATTTGTCAAATGAGAGTCCCACCTTTTCAAAATTGAAATCAAATTGAACTTTATTTAACATACCACATTTGTTAAATAGAAGTTCTCCTCTTTCAAACAAAACAAAACAAACTCATCAAACACACTTGAGCCTACTTAACATACCAAATTTGTTAAGTAAGAGTCTCATTCTTCAAAATGAAATCAAAATACATCAAACACATTGGGCTTCACTTTGCATACCTAAATTTGCTAAGTAAGGATACCATTTTCAAATCTAATTCAACAAAATCAAACACATCATCATAAACAACAAAATACTTTCAAAAATTGTTTCCAAATAGGTATTTGAATCTCATTTAGCATACATAAATTTGCTAAGTGAAGATTTTAAAAATGAACCCAAAACAAAGTTAATTGACCCTCCATTTAACATACCCAAATTTATTAAATGAGGGTCCCAAAAATAAAATCAAATTCAAATGAGCCAATGGACTCATAAATTAAGAGCCTCTCCAAAACATTTGAACCCCATTCAACATACCCAAATTTGTTGAATGTGGGTTCTAAATTTAAATCAAATTCAAAGTCTCTCCTCCAAAAAAAATCCAAAATCTCTCTAATATTGGAACCCCATTTAGCATATCTAAATTTATTAAATGAGGCTTCCAATTCAACAATCAAATCAAGTTAATAATTCAAATCAACAACATTCAAGCAAAGGTCTGATATGGTTCTCTTTAGCAATGAGATTCCTTACAACCATCAATAGAAATGAGGTGGGAAAGAAGCCACTTCTTGGTTTGACCTACGTCTATTTAGTTTCCCTAACCAAAGGAGAAAGACCATAAAAGTTCCTTCAAGAGCCAAGAATAAGATCAATAAAGATTTTTGAGTATGTATTATTCATTCTAGATAAGTATAACTCAAATGATTTGAATCCTAATTCCCAAAAAGAAGACAACTCTAAAAATGACAATCACAATAATGATCATAATCCATAAAATAGATGTACCGATGGACTTGATGTCTTTAAGGATTCCAACTAGAGATACCCCATTCTAAACTTTGTGGTGTCACTATCGATAAAGAGTTAGAATCATCATATGTAATAGAAGAATTTTTTGGCATCATAAAAGTAGGTAGACATCAATTCTACCTCTTTTTTAGAAGATATCACAATTGTTGTAGTGGTAGGATCCAACCACTTTGATCAACACCATAGGAAGAAGCAAACCAGTCTTTGGAAATAATAAAATTCTAAATCCTTCTTAAGATACACCTCACAAGCCAAAATAAGGGCGTCAAACTATTCTGAATGTTAATCTGAAGGTCCTAAACCATCTTGGATGGTTTCCCACTAAGCTAAAATAATGAGTGCACCCTCACCTTCTCTAAGGAGATAGAGGAGTGTTTGATTGGAACTTAACTTGATTCTTTATTGCACAGTTAGTGGCAACCTCCTCAAGTCATACTCATAAACTATCCTATGGAAAGGAAAGACCTCTACAATATAAACAAAGACTCAAAAAAGAGAGAAAGAAAAAATGAAACAAAAAGAAAAAGAAAGAAAAGAAAAAATGAAAAAAAAATGAAAAAAAAGTGAAGAAGAAGAAAAAAAAGAAGAAAGAGAAGAAGTAAAGCACCAATAATACACATTGATTTGGAATCTAAAGGATAAATCATGTATGAGGTGTAAATTCAAAGAAAAGGAGAAAAAAATATACAAATAATTTTGAGTCTACTTTTGACATTTCTTTCAGTAGATAACATTAAAATAAAAAGTTCTAAAAGGATAATTTATGATTGATAGAAACTTAGTGGTTATAGCACATTGGCTCTAATTTTACTATCTCATGATATTATTATAGGATTGGAAGGATTGGAAGTTAAGAGTTGCTCCTAACCTCTAACTATATATATATATATATATATATATATATATATATATATAATGAGATATCAAATTTCCACTTCATCTCTTTCTTCAAGCTTGAAAGAGGATTCATAGTTGTAGATAAACCTTCAAATAAAGTAATAAAATCATGTTTTCCTAGTCTACCTACTTTGCTTAAGAATTTTGAAGACTTTCAAGTACATGATACACTCCCTAAGTTGAGAAGAAAAATTAGATCATCAACCATTGAGTTTTAAGAGATTAACCTCGAACATAAAGGTAGTCCACCCACCCTAAAATCCATATATGATAAGAAGAAAATGCCAATGACTTGGTTGTTACTTTTGTAGTTTAAGGACCTTTACCTAAGACCATAATAATGAAGCCCAATACATCTCTAAAGGTAGCCTACAAAATCAAAATTGAACTTTATTCTACTTTGCAAACTTTTTTTGCAAACATTTGCACCAAGAAGAAGAAAGTTTGAATTCAACCTTATTGAAGAAGAAAGATGCTATCATGATTACCCAACATTATGGTCAAAGGAAGGACATTCAAATCTACACATACGTTGATTCTAAAGATTTCAGTTAGGCATTTCTTGAAGATGAATCCACATTACCTATTTCAAATTTGACAACAAACATAGCCTCTTTACATGCAGTCTCCTCATTCAAGGATGGGTCGAATGATGCTAGAGGATGAGAGGTCATTTACACTTATAATTTCCATTAGAATTTACCACTATAAGGTCATGCCTTTCTCTAGTCACTAGGGTTAAAGAAAAAGGAAGAGCATCTTTATGATCTGAGTAGTTGTCTTTGATTGGTTATGACACTACTGAGCTTGAAGTTCTAAAGTATACATTTAGGATGAGTTTAGGGAGTTTCTAAGGCTTGTAGTAAATCATGGATAATAAGGATTGATCTAAAAGAGATTAAAGTGATATTAGAGATGCATCCTCCAAGATTCTACTTTACAAAGAGACTTCATTAACATTGAATATAGATGGTTTAAACTCTTTTAAAGTTAGTCTATCTCAAAACTTTTCAAATCATGATTCTACTTTCGATCGTTGAAAGGCCTACCTTTGTGCTTCGAGGGATGGAAAGTAGTTTAAACCACTATAATTGGGGAGCGCCCAATGGTTCCAATCAACGAGCTCTATTTAAATAAATATTATCTTTAAAATAATGTTTGAAAATAATTATTTTCAATAAAAATTGTATCTTTACATTCATCAAATCTCTTCTTCATTGGAAGAATTATTTGCTTATTTGTGAATTTTCCATGATGTGTTTAGGATAGGTGTAAGAGAACCCAAGTTGCATCCTATCCTTCATCAACACAAACACAAACTACATATAATTCTTTGGTGTTATTAGGATAAGTGTAAGAAAACCCAAGAGGCATCCTAGTTTGAGTAGTACAACTAAGTGTAAGAGAACCAGTGACATCCTTTCTTGGTGGAGTTACATTGCCCCTATGGCACCATTTCATCCACTCTTTGATGTGTTTAGGGTAGGTGTAATGAATGGCATCTATCCTTCCAACACACACTACTACACATGAACAAATACACATATTTTATCTCGGGTACTTTGATGTGGGATAATGCCCCCTTGGGCCTCACTCATTAAATCTGCAGGCAGTGTTACCCTACTAATGCATCACCCCAGTTGTCCCTTGTTCAGAAGGATGTAAGTCTGCTACATTTTTCTTTCTGAATTGACCACTGCACATCGATGAGTGCTTTGTTAGCATGGTAGGCCTTACTACATGGTCGGTAAGCTACCCTCATGTTGGCTCTATTTGAGAGGATTTAAATCTGTTATGCCTTCTTCTTAAACAAGCCATCATGAATTGACTTTGTTGAGTATATCTGACAAACACACATACACATCTATTATCATGGTCTACTTTGATGTGGGATAAAGCCCCCTGTGGCACTCACTCATTAGATGCTCTAGGTTAGGTAACTTGCTACCTTAGTGCATCACCTTATTTTAGGAGGATGTAAGTCTGCTATGCTTTCCTTCCTGACTTGACCATTGCACACCGATGAGTGCTAAGTTAGCATGGTAAGCCTTATGGCATGGTTGATAAGTTCCCATCATGTTGGCTTCATTCAAGAGGATATAAGTCTACTATATGCTTTCTTCTTGGAGTAGCCATCATGAGACTTGGTTGAGTAGAGGATTAGGGTAAGTCCCCAGACACCTTTCCTCCTAACTACTTCAAGTTTGGGTCCTTCTTTATGACTCCCTACTTAGTAGTCACCCTTAGGTGAGGTTCGACTTGTTATATCAATGGGTCACCCTAGTGGTTGTTCCTCACTTTGAAAGATGTAAGTCTATATACTCTTCTTAAGTATGGTTTACATCGACAGCCCAGGTTAGATAGAGCCAAAGATAGACTATTCTATAATCAGATCCACTTTAGGAGATATAAGTACATGCCTTCTTCTTAATTGATTTTTTTGTGCAGACCACCTTAGGTTGGTTGGTATTTCGTATCTTGACCCACGGTGGATACACCTTACTATGGTAGATGTAAGTTTGCTATGCTTTGTCCTTAGTTGGCCACCATACACCTATAGGCTTTCTTATTTAGGTTAGGATAATGCTAGTGGCACCTCCCATGTGGGCACTCTGTTTGGATCATATCCTTTGCAACCTCATTTAAACACTACCCGGGTTACTACTGGATTGGACAGTCCCCTCTCCACCCACCATGGTTGGAGATTACTTCTATGGATATGGGTCTCGCTTGGTCAGTAAATGAGATAGGTCCATCGACATAGCCCCTTCGGTGTAGTCCCTCACACAAGGGTCCATAATAATAAAATAATAATAATATATATTTTCTTGGATTTGGAATTAATGCCCCAAGGCACCTTTCCCAAGCGCATCTATATAGCGGTTGTAAAACTCCCTATAGGAATCCTACTACTCATGAGTTGAGTTAAGTCCCCATGACTCTCTCAATAGTCTGTAGGTCATTTCAATCATTACGCCACAAGTTACCCAGCGTCTAGCTTTGGAAGATGTAAGTCTACTCATTCTTTCAGCATGACCATTGCACACCAATGGGTAGCCAGGTTGGGTTTGATTTGTTCCATCAACGGTCATGTTTTCTTTGGAGATGTAAGTTCCGCCTTTTACGCATATGTTGCACACTAAAGGCACCCTTAGGTTGGATAGTCTTACCCTTTGGATTAATTCGAGATAGGATAGGAGGATGACATATGCGGTCCATGCAGAAGGATCCATCAAATGAAAGTAAAACAAATGAAAATGAACCAAATCAAATTAAAACAAATCAATGAAATTAATTTTGACTACTTTTGAGTTGACATAAGTCCCCTAGCGACATTCACTCAGTATTTCCCCCTAGGTCGGGTTCGATTTGTTGTGGATCCAATAGATAACCCTAGCGGTTGATCCTTGCTTTAGAAGATATAAGTCCACTATGATTTCTTCCTAATTACAGTCATTGCACACTAATAGGCAACCCCTTTGGCCAAATAGTCCTACATTACTGCTGGTAGACTATCCTTTTGGATTTATAAATCTGAGATAGGATAAGGCCAACTTAGCCCCTTCTAAGTGGGTCCATCGCCAGGTCCATAACAAACTAAATTAGAAACCAACCTTCCAGTGGGTAAAATTAAAACATATCAAACAAACCAAATTTCTTTTAGTGAGCCAAATCAAATTAATCTCCCAATGGAGCCATAAAAAATACCATCAAACTCTTATCCCAGTGGCTCACCTTTTAGTGGAAGGTTCACATTCCCAATCCCTAGATTACTCTTATTCCCAGTGGATACACACCCAAAAAAATCATATTCACAATAAAACTCAAATCCATATCCCAAGTGGATAGCTTAAACCTACTTCCAAGAGGAAGGTTCACATACTCAATCCCCCGTGGATTTCATCTAGCTCTTTTATGCCCTTTGCATGAATAGAGCTACTTTACACTAAAATTTTGATTCTATCAACCTTTCAGGTTTAGGTATAGATCATTTTCAATAGTGTTTGTAGTCTTCTAGACATTGTCGATCATCGATCAATGCCAGATGTGTGCCTTGTCAGTTACACCACACCTATTGGTGGGTCCTTTTGTTGACCTCACTTTTGGAGTGAGTTCTCAACCTCCTCTTATTATACCTATGAACTTTCTAGCCATTAAGGTTTTCTTAATCATAAATTGCTTCTAGAGAGTAGGTGAATACTTAACCTAAGCCTAGAGTCTTAGAAGGGTTAATCATAGGATTAGGCCATGCCTTAGAGACTTAGGAAAATCACCTACCCAAGCTAAACCCAATCCATGTACATCTTAAATTCAATTCAAATCCAAATTTCCAACCAAACCTCAAACTCAATTTTCCAAATCCAAGTCCAAACTCAATTCCAAATGATTGAAACCCAAGATCAAATCTAAACTTGAAATCCCAAGCTAATCAACCTTCATGAACTTAGCCAAATTTCCATCAAATTCAATCCAAACTCAATTAATTTTCTTATAAATCAATTCTACCTTCAATTATCTTCTCAAATATAAATGAAATATAAATTCAAATAGCCAAAAAACCAAATCAAATCAAATTGAAACCCAATTTAAACCCTTTCCATTTTGAACATGGCCAAAACCCATCTAAATCAAGCCAAAATCAATGGATTCTCTTGAATCAATCATTCCTTCAATCATCTATCCAAATATAAATGAAACTATAATCATCAAACCAAAATCAACCCAAGTCAAACCAACCATTTGACTTGAAATATTCAAATGAGCGAATATTCATTTGAATCAAAAATTGCAATTGGATTTATATATCAATCTCAAATCTATATATAAACTAAATCAAACTCAATCCAAAATCAAGCCAACTAAATCCAATTGCTTGCTTGAGTGGCCAATTTGACCTACATGAAAATCCAATTCAATCCAAATCAAAGTGAATTAAGCTAATCCAAACTTCATGTCATGATTGTTGATCACCCTAGGATGATCAATTAATATAAATTAGTTCAAACCAAGTCAACTAATTGACCAAGTCAACCCTTTAGCTTATATGAACCCAAACAAGCCAAATTGCAACCTAAGCCAAATCCTTTGAAACCAATGATTCAAATTAACCAAAAATTAACATTTAAACATGACTTGATCTTCAATTGAGTCAAACTAGCCCAATTGGTCCTCTTGACCTTGAATTTAAATTGACATAAAGGGTCAAATTAGACTAAACCCAAATTAAATAAACCAAATCCTCTCACAATAGTCGATATGAACTTGACCTAACCCTTGGTTTAACCCAGTTTGAGCAATTAGTCAACCCCAACTATTCTTAACCCAATTGATTAAGTGGGTCAAAACCTAATCAAATGAACTCCAAATGACATGAAATTTGGTCCAACTCACTTTTGACTCATTTCAAATCATCCAACTCAAATTCAATATCAAATGACCACTCTACCCATGGGCTAAGGGTATCACATAAGATAAAACACCCATGTAAATGGTCTTTGCTCTTCCTTGGCTAGCACTCATCCATTGGTCCACCTAGGCTCCAAGGACATGTCCAACCTGACTAAAGAGGTGGTTGGGCCATGACTGACTTATGGAGGTGAAATCAGCTCCCTCCCCATTAGAACACTTGGCATGAAGGACCTCCACTTCCCTTTGCTAGGACACCCACTTATCCTTTATAGCAACCATGTCCCATGCCTTGGGCAACCAAATTAAGCCACCTAAGGAGAATCCCAACCACCCCAAGCCAAGGACACCCACTTGGAGCCAAAAATCACCATGAATGAGGTGATTTTCGGCCATTACAAGGAGAATAAAAATAAAAGGCAAAAACTCTTCCTCACACTCATTTCACTCTCCTAGAGCTCCCAAACCAACTAGCAATGATTCCACTTAGTTTTGAGCAAAGGCATCAAAATCAAGTGGATTTTTGAGGAGTGGTGACCATTGGTGGATACATTATTTGAAGTGAAGCAAGAGCAGAACCCATTCCAAAGCATCTTTTACACTCAAGAGCACTCAGATCTTCATCAAAATCATCCCGGTGAGATAATTTTCAAAATCATAGTCGACATTAGGTTCTTTTATTTGTGATAGTTTTGGTTGATTTTAGAATTTCCTTTAGATTACCCTTGCATTTTTTTATTTTACATTATCCCCAAGAGTGATTTTCAAAGATTGTTGGAAAATTATGCTTAAAATGAAGTTTTCCATTCAAAGTTTTCACAAGAATCATAAAATCACCCAAAATAGTGTTTTATTCTCTTCTTGGATCGCAGGCATCGATCTTACATTCAGGGAGACGAACGGCTCAGATCATGCAGATCACGTGGATTTGATCGATGAATTATGTGGGTCTCATCACGTAGATCGTGGGTATCAATTTGGACTACTCGATTTGGGATCCCTGTCTGCATTCCCACTCTTGTTGAGGCACTTCAGCTCGGTGGTGCCATGGCAAGTGGTCCAATCGGCATTCTTGAGTGTGGGTTAAGTAAGAAATTAGGGATTTTTTGCTTTTTTTAAATTACTTAAAACACCTGAAACTTAAAAAATTCAAAGAAAATGAAATACTTAACTAAAATTTGCAAATAAAGGTTTGTTGGATTTATCTTTCCAAGAGGAATCCAATGAAGCCAAAAGCCAAAAATTTTACTAAATATTTTGAGCTTAATTTAACTTTTAGGGAAAATTAAATTTCATTAATTAAATCAAAAGACACATCATTGATTTGAAATTTTTAGTGATTAAAATTGAGCATAAAGTCTACTTACCAAAAATTTCAAGTTAAAAGGATTTAAGATATTGCATTTGACTTCAAATAGTTGAAATAAAATAATGGACTTTATATAAATCATGGAAAATCATTTAAATCAATTGAAATTTGGAAAATTATAACAAATCATAGAAAAATCATAAAAATGCAAGTAAATATTTGTTTTGAAATTATTTCAAAGGAGATTCAATTAAAATTTATCCCAATTAATTTTGAACAATACTTAAGGCTTAATTTGAGTTTAATTAAAAACTTAATTATTAATTACTCTCAATTACCTAAGTAATTATTCCCAAACTTTGGAGGCTGATTAATGGATGACCCTACCTCCCATAATTTTCTTGGGATTTATTGCTTGGTTAATTAGAAATTGGTTATCTTAACCTTAATTACTTTCCAAATTAATTAATATTCTAAATAGTAAGAAAATCATTAATTAAGCTTGTTAATTATTGTGAAATAGTGAATGGGCATGGGAATGAGATTGGGACCTCTTTCCCAATCTTTTCCTAAGTCTATTTCACTTGAATGGAAATTAATTAATTTGTGATTAATTGATGGTTTAATTCATTAAAATTGCTTAATTAATAAATTTGAAACTATAATCACATGGAATCTTAATTAATCAATTCATTGGTAAATCTTTAGGTGTTCAATATCCTAAAGAAAGGAAATTAAGGTTAACCCACATGTGTGGAAAACTATGAAGTACTTAATTAAGTTTCTTAATTAATTAATCACTATGAGCCAATTGCATTAGCCTATTTCATTTCTTAGGTTCATTACTTATTTAATTTTCAATGTATGTACATGTCATGTTGGATCATAATTACTAGGTTAATTAACTTAAGGCAACATAAGGGGTAATTAATGGATTTAATGCATAGTACAACCTAATTAACCCATAAAATCAACTTAATTACTTTTCCTTAAACCAAATTAAATCACAAATATGGGAATAGGTTAGGATCAGTAAACTTTCCTCATTTCTTCAAACCAAATCAAATATGAAATTGAAAGTGATAATTAAAATGCATTGGTTTTCTTTAAAAGCTTTTATTTGATTTGATTGTCCTGAGAATTAATTTAATTGAATGAAATCACATGTTTATGCTTATTCATTTTTCCAAATAATGTTAAATGTTGTATGTCATTTGAAATCATACATTCTTTCTATTCAAAATTAATTAAATCAAATGGTTTTCCTATATGTCTTGCATGTTGATTTAATTTATAATATGTGTGTATTATTATCACTATTAAATCCAAACATAATTTCCAAATCTTATAAATGAATGGTTACATATGCTATGAATGCTTTATAAATACATAAGAGATGCATGTGATTATAGCTTAATTGTATGAAGTGAAGCTCCTTTCCTTTTATTCATGTATTAATTTATGTAAGTGAGAAAGTTAAAGGGTATATAGTCGGACATCCCAAGAATATGAGGCTTTAGTTAGCTAAGGAGGTCATTTGATTACCTCACTTCCTAGTTTAACAAAGGCACTTGTTTATGTCTTATATACATGCATGTATTTAATTAGAGAATGGTAGTCCTTCATTTTATTAAAAATATATGCATTTGTAATTGTTCAAGTGATTGAATTAATTGATCATGTGATTTGAGCTCTCTTCTTATGTTCATGCATGTAAATTTACATATGGTTTGAATGTAGTGGTATATAGTCTAGACATCCTGAATATGAGGTTTTAGCTAGCCCAAGGAGGTCATTTGATTTCCTCGCTTCTGTTAATAATTACACATACATTTAATTTCAAAAAGAATTTAGATAGAGCCTTAAATTAATATGATAAAATAATTCAATTATAGGGGAAATATAAAGCTTCAAATGTACATACTCACATCTATCATTCAAGTGTGCTAAAATAAATAGTATGTGTAGGTATACTTAGGACTTAATCATATGCATGTTACATGTGATGGAAAGGAATGATTTAGCATGTATCATGTGATAGTATTTCAATTAGATTAATCAAAAGGAGCCTTTCACATTGAGTAAAATTATTTAAAGAAAACCTAAACTTAGGATTAATCTAAAATGTGTAATATTCCATTCACTAAAGAGAACTAAATCAAATTAACATGCTTTAGAAAGTGGTTTATGGTAGGGATGAAAGAGGGCAACCTCTTTTCTTCTCTTTACAACACTTAGTTGCTCATATGAAACAAAAGAAAACACAAATTAAATCTTGCAAATCAATTAAAGCACTTAAAGTGAAACCACCCTTTAAGTTGAATCTTTTGCACTTAGAAAATCTTAACTCTAAAGCCTAGTTAAGACATAACACAACAAGCCTTAATACACACATGTTAGATTAAGTCACCACTTCTAGCCTTATGTAAGGATGTTGCATGGTGTGATGTATGTTTTATTTTGTGATGTATTATTTTAGACTGGATGTTAGGGTGTATGTTTCATAGACTAGATGGTTCGTGATTAGCCTAATCATATTTGTTGTAGGGGATTACGTTTAAGGGGCCACTTAAAAATAAATATAAATGCTATCTTTACAGGTTGTTTAAGCCCCTAAGCATAATCCAAGTTAGGACAGGTGGGCTTGGTTGCCCATGTGCAGGGTGCTAAGTCCAAATTATAAATATAACTGCTTGGGTTGTATGTGTGTTTAGCTAACACTTGTCTTACATGTGTACTTAGATTTACTTTTCCTATTTTTAATGTAATTTTGTAGTAGGAATTATGATTAGTGCTATGGGGGGATAAGGATTGGCTAGAAGGCTTTGTTCTAAGAGGCTATGTGATGCCTTTGAACTGTAGAAAACCAAATCAAGGAAGGAGGAAGATACATGAAGACATAAAGATTTGATGACCCCCCATAGCATTTATCATTTATAAATTGCAAATTATTCTTTATGTACCAATTGTATAAGGGTAGAGCTCTTACCCATTTTTTTTTTTTCTTTATATGGCACTGACCCAACTGTTATTCTTTTATATTAGATATAAAACCTATTTGATGTTGTCTTTAAAGTGCACAATTAGAATGGCATGCTTTTCTTAATTTCTTTATATGTTTGATGTTTGAATGTGTGGCCTTAAATGTGATTAGTCACTTAGAAAACAAATTAACCTTTCTACCCAACTACAACTCATAACTAAAATTTTAAATAATTAATAACCTCACATAAAGCCTAAGGCATAAATCAATATAATTAAAAGATTTAGCAACCCCTTAGCTAAATGTTGAATGTCAACAACATGCATATCATATTGTTTCACTCTTGATAATATAGGATTTCCATCCTTACATGATAGGGGAATGCTTGACCTGTGAGGGCATCCTTTATGTTGGAAAACACCCCCTTCTTGTTGATTTAGCCAACAACCTTATTTCATCATGCATGTAGGCATCAAAAACCCAAAGCATTTGTTTAAATGAAGTGTTAAAATAAATAAAATTTAAAAAGATTTTGCACTAGACTTATATGCTCATGCCACTCATGCTCTAGTTTTCTAGGGAGTGGGTTTAAGGACTTTAGTTTCTCTCTAATTAAACAATTGCCAAACTAGTCTTGCAAATCATATGACTGACTTCTTTGATTTAGAGTGTAGGAAGTGTTAGCCATTCCGTGTGATTGTAAAAGCGGGGATTTATCCTCTCTTATGGAGTTAAACCATATGGCCATTTTTGCTTAGATTTAGGTTGCACTTTGGCTTATGCTAAAGCACCTTATATTTAAGATCCTAGTGGCAATTTCTTTCAGGCTATAAGCAAAAATCCTCACCTCTTAGGCATCTCCATAATCTTATGTTATCGGATTACAAGTCCTAACTTTCTAATCAAATGTCAACTTTATCAAAATTGATCTTATCTTCAATTTCAAAATTATGAAGCCTAATTATAGGATAGGTTGAAATGTTCACTAGGTTTTATAGTATCAAAAGGATTCCCTACTCATTTCCTTTGGCTTTGATAATTAGTCTTCTCCTTGAGTTTTTCCACTTGATTTTCCAATACAACTAATCTTTTGATAGTCTAGCCTTAAAATCTTTGAAGACTTTAATTGCTACTTTAATTAAGAGTATTCTTAAGGGATTCACATCCCTTAGAAAGTAATTAGCTATGGAGGCTTGCCTCTGTAGGGAACTTAATGAACTCAGCTTAATATAAACCCTACTTTACTTTTCCATGCAAAGTTGGAGAAAGATCTCTGGTACATTCAAAGACCCATCATGCCATAAGAGTCTTTTTTAGATGATTAGGTCCATCATAGGGTGATGATTTCTATCTTTTGAGATAGTGCATCTTTTATTAATATTGTACCCGATCATTTCAATAAGTACCCCTAAGATCTGGGTGGTGTTCCACATCTCAAAAATAAACACCATACACACCAAGTTTTATAAGACACAAGTGATGACATAGATAGAAAATGAGCATGCATAGATCAAATTAGAAATCCTAGATAACTAGAACCATCTGTGCTATAAAGATACAGTTCCATTAGCAGCAGATCTGATTGGCCATCCTTCAGTTACTAGTTCTCGTTAGAATCACCCCAGCCTCTCGAGTAGAGGGATCCACCATCATATCTCTATTCTCTCCCTCTGCCACCACCAGGACTGTAACCTTTGTTGCTCCTCCTGCTTCCATAACCACCACTACTCTAACCATGAACTCCATATCCACCAAAACCTCTAAATCCCCCACCACCACTGCGATAATCGCCACCTCTTTGCCTCACCTCCAGCTATATCTAGCCCGGTTGAAGGTGATGTTCTGTCAAGGTTCTCGCCCCATTCTTAGGGTTTAAGTTTAGGTATAGGTTTATTAGGTTTTAGCTTTTGGGTTAATTTTTTTAGTTTATTTAGTTACTTTAAGTTTAGGTTTAGGGTTTGGGGTTTAGGGTTTAGGGTTTAGGGTTTAGGGTTAGGGTTTAGGGTTTTGGGTTTAGGGTTTAGGGTTCTAGGTTTTATGCTTTTAAGGTTTAGGGTTTAGGGTTAGGGTTTAGGGTTTAGGGCTTAGTTTTTTGTGTTTAGGCTTTAAGGTTTAGGGTTAGTTTAGGGTTTAGGGTTTAGGGTTTAGGGTTTAGGGTTTAGGGTTTTAAGGTTTAGGGTTTAGAGTTTAGGGTTTAGGGTTTTAGGGTTTAGGGTTTAGAGTTTAGGGTTTAGTGTTTTTTTAGGGAAACTTAGAATTATATTACCATAAAAGGAAAATATACAATGTCCTTAAAAGGGTAAAGCTCTAAAATTCTATTGCTCTCAGAGCTATAAGAACCTAAATAGCTAAACCCCCATCTAAGTACATTAGAAAAAGAAAAGAAAATAAAAGAGAAAATATAGCTTAAAAGCATAAGAAAAAAAGAATAACTAAAATAAATCCTAAAAATAGTAAAAGGATGAGTCAACAGCAGTTCATGATTCCTTTGACAAAGCAAGATAAGCAATATCCATAGCGATAACACTTCGGTTGATTGTGCAATGACCATTCCCTCTGTAAAGTTCCAACCTATAAAAGAAATCTACAAAACACTACAAAGGCAAAAGTCATAGCTAAAAAGGATAAGGACAAAGAGTGGAAATGGAGAGAGTTGAGAAAGAGAAGGCTCTGGCTCAATTTGGATCATCTCAAGGGGAAATAATACATATGAGCATCCAAACTTCATAAAGAAGGGTTACAATCATATGTAATGCTACCAACTAGAGAGAAGAGGTGAGTAACATCAAAGCCATCATAGCCAACATACCTGATACAAGCAAACATCCAAGCCCAGCAGTCCGTAGAGTTCCAGATCTTGCACTATTAAACAAAGAACAACCAGCCAACAACTAGCTAGTAGCCAAACCACCAAAAAAAACCATAATAGACTAATCATAAAAACCTAGAGAGAGGCTAGAACAATGTCAGAACACAAACAACAGCTATTTTCCAAATATCCATCCAAGCTCCAAACTAGGGAAAACTAGAACTAGCCATCAAAGCACCAAACCCATGCCATAATGAGAAACAACTAACTAAACCAAGATAGGAGCCCTCAATCAAAAGTCCTAGCAAGTAGTAGTCACCAAGCCAAACCAAGGTGAGAGACCATAAATGACTAAACATGTCATAATGAAACCATCAACTGAAGGAAGCATAAGTTGCAGCTAGTGCAAATCACCAAAAGACAAAATAACCACAAAAAATGGGACCCAAGGATGCCACCAACCACTAGAAACCAAAAATTCCAATCTAAAAGGATCAATAAAGGTTCGACCAGCATAGTAAAAGGCTCTAGAAAATTATCCAAGAAGAAGGAAAAGACCAACAAGAGAAAAGTCAACCAACCAAGATTCCAAGGATAACTAAAAGTCCTCCAAACAAACCAACTATGTAAAATAGCCATAAGGTAACCACTAGAGAATAGCCCATCATAAGTAACCAACAAAGGAAGCATCCCCAGCAGCCAAGGAAAAGTAAAAAACCAACAAAGTACCACATAATAGAGGTCCACAAGAAGCACAACCACCATAGAAAGGCAATAGTAGCAGCTGGCCAGGTCCATCCAAAAAACCAAACTTCCCTAGCAATAAAGACTAATCTGACAAGAAGCATAGTAACAACATAAAACCTGCTATAAATAATGCACCCAGTAGAGGCTAATCCCAAGAGAATAACCAAACACAAAACCAAAGCAAAAGAAGGATCCAGTAATAAATAATTAAAAACTAAGAGGCAACCCCCAAAAAAGTAGCTAAGAAACTCTCCAAAAGAAGGCCCATAAAGGCAACAACCAATAGTAGTTCCCACTAGGAAGGCCACCCATTCAACCATGAAAAACCAACAAAAAGTAATTTGAGTTCAAGAGGAGATCCAACAAACCAACCAGTGCAAAAAATAGAATAAATTTAGAGCAGAAACCATCTCATCCACCAGTAACTAGAGTAATAAGGTAGAGAAGATAGCAACCACCAGTCTGAAAAAACCAAGCCAACCCAAGTTGGAAAGATAGGAACCACCTAGTAGCAACCACCAAGCCAACCTAGAAGCAAGAGGTCAAAAACATAACCCAACTTAGACCAAAAAGTGAAAATAAGTTTAATGTTTTTGGTTTAGGGTTTAGAGTTTAGGGTTTAGAGTTTAGGGTTAGGGTTTAGGGTTTAATGTTTACGCTTTTATGTTTAGGCTTTAGGGTTTGTTAGTGAGTAGGGCCAGGGTTTGAGTGGCCCAGGGTTGAGTGGTAGGGTTTAGGGTTTAGGGCCCAGGGAGGGTGGGTGGGAGGGAGAGTAGGGGCTCAGGGCCTAGTCTGGTGGCCTAGGGATACTCCAGGTGGGGTTAGGGTCAGCAGGGCCCAGGTTTAGGGTCAGTTTGGTTTTAGGGTGGGTTTAGGGTTTAGGGTTTAGGGCCTGTAGGTGGGTGGTAGGTCCCATTAGGGTTGTCAGTTAGGTCAGGGTTTTACAAAACCCACATGTTAGTTTATTTAATTTATTTAGTTTATTTTATTTATTTTAGTTTTATTTTTATTTATTTAGATTATTTATTTATTTATTTTAGTTTAGTTTCATTTTATTTTTAGGTTTAGTTTTTTTATTTTATTTTATTTTAAGTTTAGGTTTTATTTTTATTTATAAGTCCAAGTTTAGGTTTTATTTTTTAGGTTTAGGTTTTAGGTATTTATTTTAGGTTTATTTTTTAGTTTTATTTTTTATTTTAGGTTTAGGGTTATTTTTAGTTTATTTTATTTTATTTAGTTTGGGATTAGGATTTATTTATTTTAGTTTTATTTATTTTAGTTTAGTTTATTTCACTTTAGGTTTAGGTTTATTTTACTTATAATTTAGGTTTAGATTTTTTTTAGTTTAGGGTTTAGGTTTTTTTAAAATTTTATTTTTAGGTTTATTTTTTAGGTTTTGGTTTTTATTTCATTTTTATTTTATTTTATTTTAGGTTTATTTTATTTTTATTTTAGGTTTAGTTTTTATTTTTGTTTTTATTTTTTTAGTTTAGTTTAGGTTTTTATTTATTTTATTTTATTTTAGTTTTTATTTTTATTTTATTTTATTAGGTTTAGGTTTAGGTTTAGTTTTAGTTTAATTTAATTTATTTTTCTTTTAGGTTTAAGTTTTTTTTATTTATTTTATTTTGGTTTTATTTAGTTTAAGTTTAGGTTTTAGCTTTTAGGTTTAGGGTTTAGGTAGTTTAGGGTTTAGGGTTTAGGGTTTAGGGTTTAGGGTTTTAGGGTTTAGATTTTAGGGTTTAGGGTTTAGGGTTTTTAGGGTCTAGGGTTCTTTTTTAAGTTTAGGGTTTGGAGTTCAGGTTTTAGTTTAGGTTTTTTGGTTTTTTTTTAATAGAGAACAAATTCAAATTAAATATTTCAAGTAACACACCAAGTTTTCTAAGACACAAGCGATGACATAGATAAAAAATGAGCATGCATAGAGCAAATCAAAAACCTTAGATAACTAGAACTTTCTACTGTAAAGACATAGTTCCATAAGTAGCAGATCCATCGAATATTCTCTTCAATTTTCCAATTCATTAACCACCTCGCCTCGAGTAGTAGGATCCACCATCATATCATCTCTCCTCCGCCACCACCACGATTGTAACCTCCGGCTCCTTCCGCTTCCATAACCACCACTGCTCCGACCACCACCTCCATATCCACGAACACCTCCAGATCCCCCACCACCACTGCGATAATCACTGCCTCTGGCTTTTCCTCCACTGCCAGATCTAGACCGAGCCTAGTTGATGGTGAAGTTCCTTCTATCAAGGTTCTACCCATTCTTAGGGTTTAGGTTTATTAGGTTTTAGGGCTTAAGTTTATTTTTTTAATTTATTTAGTTAGTTTAAATTTTAGTTTAGGGTTTGGGGTTTAGGGATTAGGGTTTAGAGTTTAGGGTTTTTGGTTTAATATTTGGGATTTAGGGTTTTAGGGTTTATGCTTTTCAAGTTTAAGGTTTAGGGTTTAGGATTTTTTAGGGTTTATGGTTTAGGGTTTAGGGTTTAGGGTTGTAGGTTTAGGATTTAGGGTTTATGGTGTTTTTAAAAAAAATTAAGTAAACAGGTAGGTTTAGGTTTATTTAGTTTATTTAGTTTATTTTATATTTATTTTAGTTTTTTTATTTTTTTTATTTCTATTTAGGTGTATTTTTTATTTTTATTTAATTTACTTTATTTATTTTTAGTTTATTTATTTTAGTTTATTTTTTAGGTTTAGGTTTATTTTTTGTTGAGTTTTATTTTTATTTTATTTTTTAAGTTTAGGTTTTATTTTTTTATTTTTTTGGTAGGTTTAGGTTTTATATATTTTTTAGGTTTTATTTTTTTTAGTTTTAGGTTTAGGTTTTATTTTAGTTTATTTTATTTTATTTAGTTTGGTTTAGGTTTAGGTTTAGTTTATTTTAGTTTAGGTTTAAGTTTTATTTATTTTAGCTTAGTTTATTTTAGTTTAGTCTTATGATTTTATTTTTTTTTATTTTATTTTTTATTTTTAAGTTTCCTTTTGTAGTTTAGGGTTTAGGTTTTATTTTATTTATTTTAGGTTTATTTTTAGGTTTAGGTTTTTATTAGTTTTATTTTATTTCATTTTAGGTTTATTTTATTTTTTTTATTTAGGTTTTTTTATTTAGATTTTTTATTTTTACATTTATTTTATTTTTTTAGTTTAATTTAGGTTTTCAATTATTTTATTTTAGTTTAGTTTTTGTTGTTTATTTTATTTTATTTTTAAGTTTAGGTTTAGGATTTTAATTTATTTTATTTTTTAATGTTATTTATGTTTAGTTTTTATTTAGTTTAGGTTTAGGTATTCAAGTTTTTAGGGTTTAGGGTTTGGGGTTTATGGTTTTTTTTCAAAATGGGAAAATTTTATCACACAAGAAAAGGATTATAAAGTCCTTAAAAGGGGATAAATCTCCAAAAACTAATGCTCAAAGAGCTATAATAAAGCCTAAAGAGATAAATCCCCTAATACAAGAGAAAAAGAAAAGCAAAAAGAAAAGAAAGAAAACTTAGCAATAGCACTGAAACCCTATGAGCAGATCACAAACCACCTGTAAGACCCCAAGTTCTAAAAAACTTGCAAGAAACTTAAGCAGAGATAAGCTAAGAGAAAAGATGAAAAGAAAGGTAAGAACAAAGAGAGAGAAAAGTAATAAAAGCCACGGATAAGGCTCAGCTCAGTCACAGTCAACTAAAGGAGCAACAAAATTTGTAAGTATCCAAACTTCAAAAGAAGGGTTATAGTCACAAATAATGCTACCAGCCAAAATAAAATGAAGAAAACATCCCAACCATCACAACCAAACTTACCTCAGCTATGGAGCTAACCCGTAACCAATAACCAGCAAAGTTCTAATACCTGCCATCAATCTACCAAATTTTGGTGCTCCAACTAAACTATAAAAACCTACAACTTACAACCCTAAACCCTAAACTCCAAACCCCCAAAAAAAACAAAATTAAAAAAAATAGAAAGAACCAAAAATGGAAAAATAAACCCCTCCCTGTCTCGAGCTCTAACGATTCTTGAATCCTTTTCATTCTCTTTCTCATCATTTATGAGCTAGTTTTCTAGAAATTTCTTCTAGTTTGGCTTTGGATCTTTGGCCTTTGGCTGATCCATGTTCGGTTCTTAAGTGGTACCATTTGCCATGGCGTCAGTTTCTATGAATACTTGGGGAAAACCAAATGCTACAGCTGCTCTGGCTCAGGCTTCCTATTATTTGGGTATAACTAAACCTTTTGCCTCTAAATCTTTCAAAGATGCTTTATCTCGTAAGGATTCCTCAACTTCTTCGGATATTTCTTTAAACCTGGTTCATATGACCTTCAAAGGTGTTCTGGCTATTATGTGCTTTGATTTGGATATTGAATAACTAGCCGAGCATTCTACAATCATTGCAGAACTCATGGACATGTTTTGTTACTCATCCACATCTTTGAAAGAAAGTGGTTAAAGATCCTAAAGTTGCGGGCAAAATTGGAGATTTAAAAAGTGATAAAAGAAAAACTACTTTAAATGAAAAGGATAATGGGTTTGTGAACGATATTGTTGATGTTTCTAATGATGTTCCTAATGTTTCTAATGTTGTTCCCAATGTAAGTGGTAGTCATAAGCTTATTAAAAATGCTTATGAAACTATTTTGGAGAATAATCAGGTTTCAACAACTATTATTTTAGTTATTCCTGAATATTTGTAAGTGGATAATTGTCATGTTTTAGTTTCAGATTCTAAAGAGATTTATGTTTCTAAAAATCTTATAGAAAATGGTTCTATTATTTCGCCTCAAAAATTTTTAAAAGAAAATATTGTTTTATCTTCTTTCAATTTGGGCAAGAATGATGGTATGGCTTTTTTGATAAAGTGCAGCCAAGTGTTTGTTTGCTTAATAAATTTATTTTTCCCATTCTTTAACTGTTATTCTAGATGGTACTTTGCTTAGTGATAATTCTCATTTAATGGATAAAGAGGATTTGTCTTCTTGTCAAATGGGATTTTCTCCTAAATCTATTGTTAATAATAATGATAAATATTTTTCTGATGATGAATCAATGGAGAATGATTTTCAAACTATTTTGTGAAAAGGAAAAAATAGTTTAAAATTATCCTCCTAAAGTTTCTAGATCTACTCGATCTTCTTCATCTTCTTTGCCTAATAAAAAATAATGTTTAACTTTCTTATTTGGAATGTGGGCATTGGTACTCTTCTGTTAGGAATAGAATTAGAATCTTTGTAAAATTTATAATGTTGGTTTCTTGGTTATTCTTGAACCTCTATTTCTTTCTTTTAAAATAATGCATGCAGGATGATTGGTTTTAGCAACTTTTATTTCAAAGCAATAATAAGATCTGGTTATTTTGGAATAATTCTCTTACTATTTATGTTTTTAATGATTTTAATCAAGATATTATTGTGGATATTTCATTTGGTGATTATCATGCTTTTGGCTCTTTTATTTATGTTGCTTGTAAGAAGTTAAAGAAGATAATTCCTTATGATCAATTACCTAGTTTTTCTTCTATTGTTAAAGATTCTTGGATTGTTTGTTGAGGATTTCAATATGGTCCTTTCTTTGAATGAAAGGAAAGGGGGTTCTTTGCCGAATTTACATTCAATGGAAGATTTTGCAAATATGATTTTGGATTGTAATCTTCATGATGTTGGTTTCATTAGTTCTCAATTTACTTGGAATAATCATAAATTATGGCAATTGGATCGTTCCTTTATTTAATAATTATTTGTTATACCGTTGGCCATTAACTTTGGTGGAGAATCTTAGTACAACTCTCTTGGATCATGCTCCTCTTTTGATTTCTATTAAGGATGTTGTTAATAATATCATTAAAATTTTTTATTTTCAAAATATGTGGCCATAAAACAAAGTTTTCTTGATGTTATTGCTTATAACTGGTGTGATCCTCTTTCTCCTAATGATTCTACATTTGGTATGATGAGGTTTTGAAGCTTAAAAGGCTTAAGCATAATATCACTTGGTGGAGCAAAACTATTTTAAAAATCTTTTGATAATATCAAGAATATGGAACAAAAGGTGAAATATTTGGAAGAACTTGTTATTACTATTCTCCTTTTGTTCTAATCTTGCTAAAGTTAAAAAATAATAATTAAGAACATGGAGGATACTTATTGAGACAAAAAAGCCTCTAAGCATCTTTATGAGGGGAAAGAAAAAACACTAAATATTTTATGCTTTTATAATGAAAAGAAGAGTTCTTGGTTGCATTCATAAAATCAATAACTTTGATGGTGCTTGGTTTACAAAAAGAGGATATATTTTCTTCGCTCTTAATTATTTTAAAGATCTTTTAAATAAAAATTGTCAACTTGAGCATTAATCCAATCCCTCTATCATCCCTTATATTATGTCTATAGAGGATAATGAGTGCTTGGTTACTCCTTCTGATGAGAAAATTTTTAATATTCATAATGGTATGAATGTTGATTCTGTTGCAGGGTTGGATGGTTACACTACTTTATTCTTTTAAATAGCTTGGTTTATTATTAAAGCTAATCTTGTTAATGCTACCAAGGATTTTTTTCAGGAATTCTATTCCTAAATATTTTACTGGCACTTGTATTGTTGGTATTCCTAAGAATTATAATCCTGACTTTTGGAATGGCTTTAGATTTATTAGTCTTTGTACTTTTTTCAATAAATTGATTTCTAAAATTTTGACTAACAAACTTAGTAAGTTTTTTTTCCTAAGATTATATCTCCTAATCAAACTAACTTTATGAAAGGAAGAACTATTTTTGATAACTTCTTGCTTGCTCAAGAACTGATTCATAATTTGAAAGTTAAAGCTAGAGGTGACAATTTACTTTTAAGCTTGACATCATAAAAGCTTATGATAACATTTCTTGGGATTTTCTTAATAGCATTCTATTTTTATTTGGTTTTTTTAATCATTTTGTTTCTTTGGTTAACAATATAATTAGAAATGTTTAGTTTTCATTAGTTATCAATGGTGAAAACTTTGGTTTCTTTAATTCCTCAAAAGGTATAAGACAAGGTGACCCTCTTTCTCCATTGCTTTTTATTATTGCGATTGAATATTTGTCTTGTTAGTTTAATCTTTTTCTTAGAAGAATTCTAGTATGTATTTCAGGAATCTTAGTGGTTTGGCTATCTCTCATTTAATCTTTGTTGATGATTTCATAATATTTTGTAATGGTTCATTACATTTTGTTAAAATGCTTAAGGATTTTTTAAATAAATTTGAAAAGGAAAGTGGGCTCTTGATTAGTACTCATAAAAGTTGTTTTATCACTTCTACTTCTACCTCTATTCATAGAATTAATAAAATAATGGATATTACTAATTTTTCTCATCAAAATATTCTATTAAATATTTAGGCTCCCTTTATATTATGGTCATAAGAGATCCCATCTTGTTAATGAGGTAATTCATAATATTCAAAATATAATTTCTACCCTTGAATTTCATTTTTTATCATTTGGTGGTAGATTAATTGTTATTAAAAGTACTCTTCATTCTCTTCCTTTTATCTATTGCTTAATATTGTTCCTAATTCCCTTATTCTTATCCAGATTGAAAGACTTTTTAATAAGTTTTTTTGGGGTTCTAGGAATTCAGCCAAAAGGCTTCATTAGACTTGTTGGTCCAATATGTGTGGTACTATTTATGAAGGTGGCCTTGGGTGTATATATTTGATGGACTCCACCAATGTTTTTTCTTATAAACTTTGGTGGAATTTTCAAAAAATGGAAGTCTTTGGCTAAATTCATGAAATTTAAATATTTCAAAGGTAAGCATCATTTGATTTGCAATTATACACATGGTGATTCTATTGTTTGGAAACGCTCTATGATAATAAATGGAAAGTGGAACCTCTCATTTTATTGGGGTATTTATAATGGGTCTTCCTCTTTTGGCAAGATAACTAGATGGGGGACTTTTTCATTGATTCTTTACTTATACCTATTGTACTTCTTCTTTGAAAGTTAGTCATTTTATTTATAATGGGGAATGAAATTTCTCTCTTTTAAATGAGTTGATTCCTGATTTCATTAGTAATAACATCATTAATATTTCTATTGATAGTAATTTTTTGGATCAAATTCTTTTAAAATTTCTAGTAATAGAGAATTTTCTTTAAAGATACTTGGCATTATGTTAAAGTTAAAACCCACTTCTCCTATTTTCCTTAAAATTTGGAATAATATTATTCCTACTTCTTACTCTATTCTTATGTGGAGAATTTTAAGGGATTATATTATTGTTGACTCTTTACTTTGGGACAAAGATTTTTATATACCTTCCAAATGCATGTGTTGTTTCCATATTAAGAATGTTAATCTTTTTTTTGTTAATGGTGCCATTGCCTCTAAAGTTTGGGGTTGGTATTAGGATTTATTTAACTTAAGTTATTTAATGGAAATTTAACGTTAATGCAACTTCTGGGTTCTTATTTTCTTAATACTATTAAAGGGCATATCAAAATTATGGTGGCTGTTACTTTGATTTGGTTTATTTGGCTTAACAGAAATGATGCTAAACATCGTGATGTGCCTATGAACCATAAGAGGATTATTGCTAGGACTAAAGAAAAGATTTTTTCATTACATAAGGCTGTTCTTCTCAATGGTACTAATTTTAGATGGTGTAAGGTTGTTGCCTCTAAATTGGGTATCAGTTTTCCATATTATGAAACATCTCCTAAATATAAAATTATTCATTGGATTAAGCCTCCTAATTGTTGTATTAAAATTAATACTGATGCCTCTGTTGCACATAACAAGTCAGGTTGTGGTGGCATTTTTAGAAACAATCATGGGAATATTATCTTGGTATTTTCCACTCATCTTTCTATTAAATTAGTTATTCTTGCTGAATTGATGGCTATTTTTTATGCTCTTAAGCTTCGTTTAGAGAAAAAATTTCAGACTATTTGGTTGGAATCTTATGCTAAGATGGTTGTTGCTATGATCAATTCTAGCCATAAGGGTAATGCTGGGCTTTCTTATTTAATTACAAATATTAAAGCTATTATCTCTAAACTTTCTTTTAAAATTAAACATATTTTAAGAGAAGGTAACTCTTGTACTGAATTTTTAGCTAGTTTGGGGTGCGATCTCTCAAAGTTTACTTTGTTTACCAATGATAATATTCCTAAGCATTTAAGAGGTTTGTCTAATTTAGATAAATCTGGTCTGCCATATATTAGTTTCTTTTATATTTTTTTTTCTTTTTTTAGTGTTTGATTTCCTTTGCTAGTTTGGCCTAGTTGTTTTGTTGGCCTTTGTCCGCAAAGGTGACTATCTCATACTTTTGTGTATTGTTTTGGCTGTTTTGGATTTTCTGTCGTGGTTGGCTTCTTTTGGCTTTGTTGATTTGGTGTATGGCTTTTTTATTTTTCTAATGTGTTGCTTCCCTTTAGTTTCTTTCATAGTTGGACTATTTAGGTTTTGGCTGACTTTTCTTCCCTTTATGGTTATGGTGGTGCTACAGCTATTTGGTTGATCCTTTGTGTTTTTCTTTCTTCTAGTTTTAGTGGCTCTCAACGCTTGGTTTGGATGGTGGTTGTTCTGGTCCTTTATGGCGTGGGATGTTTATTATTGTTATTTTACGGGTTATGGCTATTTTTCTTTAGGGTGGGGTTTAGGTAGTTTAGGGTTTAGGGTTTAGGTTTAGGGTTTAGTAGTTTAGGGTGGTTAGGGTTTAGGGTTATGGTTTTTTATTTTTATTTTATTTTTAAAATTAAGTAAACGTATGTTTAGGTTTATTTAGTATATTTTATATTTATTAGATTATTTTTTATTTTTATTTATTTATTTTATTTTATTTTAGATTATTTATTTTAGTTTAGGTTTTATTTTAGTTTATTTTAGGTTTAGTTTTTGTTTAGGTTTATTTTAGTTTTATTTTATTTTATTTTAGGTTTAGGTTTTATTTTATTTTATTTAGGTTTAGGTTTTATTTTATTTTTTTTAGGTTTAGGTTTTTTTTTATAGGTTTATTTTAGATTTTATTTTTTTAGTTTGGTTTATTTTAGCTTATTTTATTTTATTTGGGTTTATTTTATTTTAGGTTTAGGTTTAGGTTTATTTTTTAGTTTTAGTTTTAGGTTTTATTTTTAGGTTTAGGTTTAGGCTTTTATTTAGTTTTGATTTATTTTTAAAATTCATTTTTTAATTTAGGTTTAGGTTTATTTTTAGTTTATTTTATTTTATTTAGTTTTGGTTTAGGTTTAGGTTTAGTTTATTAAGTTTATGTTTAGGTTTTATTTATTTTAGTTTAGGTTTGGATTTTTATTTTTATTTTAGTTTAGGTTTTTTTTTTAGTTTTTAGGTTTTATTTTTTATTTATTTTAGGTTTTTTTTAGGTTTATTTTAGGTTTAGATTTTATTTAGTTTTTATTTTATTTTATTTTTAGTTTATTTTATTTTTATTTTAGGTTTAGTTTTTATTTTATTTAGGTTTTTATTTAGGTTTTTTATTTTATTTATGTTTAATTTTTTTATTTTAGATTTATTTTATTTTTATTTTAGGTTTAGTTTTTATTTTATTTAGGTTATTTTATTTTATTTTTATTTTAGGTTCAATTTTTATTTTTTGTTTATTTTATTTGATTTAGTTTAGTTTTTATTTTAGATTATTTTAGGTTTAGGTTTTTATGTTTATATTTTATTTTATTTTCTTATTTTATTTTGGTTTAGGTTTTTTATTTATTTTATTTTTAGTTTTATTTAGTTTAGGTTTTTTAGTTTTTTTTAGGGTTTAGGGTTTAGGGTTTAGGTTTAGGGTTGATTAGGGTTTAGGTTTAGTTGGTTTAGTATTTAGGTTTTAGATTTTTGGGATTTAGGGTTTTGGGTTTATGGTTTTTTTTAACAGAGAACAAATTCATATTCAACATTTCTTCTTTTTGATTTCCTCAACCAAGTAACACACCAAGCTTTCTAAGACACAAGCGATTACATAGATAAAAAATGAGCATGCATAGAGCAAATCAAAAACCCTAGATAACTAGAATCGTCTCTATTATAAAGACATAGTTCCATAAGTAGATTGAATCTGTTCTTCGCCCAATTCCCATTAACCACCCCACCTCTCAGGCGGTATCCACCATCATATCCTCGATCTCTCCCTCCACCACCACCACGGCTATAACCTTTGTCGCTCCTCCCGCTTCCATAATCACCACTGTTTCGACCACCACCTCCATATCCACCAGCACCTCCACATCCCCCACCACCACTGCGACAACCACAGCCTCCACATTCTTCTCCATCGTTAGATCTAGATTGAACCTGGTTGACGGTGATGTTCGTGTAATCAAGGTTCTACCCATTCTTAAGGTTTAGGTTTAAGTATAGGTTTAGAAGGACTTAGGGTTTAGATTTATTTTTTAATTTATTTTGTTATTTTACATTTATGTTTAAGGTTTAGGGTTTAGTGATTAGGGTTAGTGTTTAGGGTTTAGGGTTTAGGATTTAGAGTTTAAGGTTTAGGGTTTAGGGTTTTAGGTTTTATGTTTATAGGGTTTAGGGTTTAGGCTTTACAATTTAGCCTTCAAAAGGCTCCAGCAAATTGTCCAAGAAGAAGGAAAAGACCAACAAAGAAAAAAGTCAACCAACCAAGATTCCAAAGACTACTAAAAGTCCTCCAACCAAACAAGCAAAGTAAAATAGTCATAAGGAAACCACCAGAGAATAGCCCATCATAAGTAACCAACAAATGAAGCATCCTTAGTAGCTAAGGAAAAGTAGAAAACCCACAAAGCACCACACAACAGAGGTCCAAAAGAAGAACAACCACCATAGAAAGAAATAGCAATGACTAAAAAACCAAACTTCCCTAGCAACAAAGACTAACCCAATAAAAAGCATAATAACAACATAAAACATGCTGCAAATAATGCACCCAGTAGAGGTTAATCCTAGAAGAATAAGCAAACACCAAACCAAGGTAAAAGAAGGGTCCATCAATAAACAACAAGGAATTGGGATGCAACCCCCAAAAAAGTAGCCAAAAAATTCTCGAAAAGTAGGCCCATAAGGGAAACAACCAATAGCAGTTCCCATTAGGCCACCCATCCAACCATGAAAAACTAGCAAAAAGTAATCTGAGTTCAAGAGAAGTGCCAATAAATCAACTAGTGCAAGAAACTTAATAAAGCCAGAAACCATCTCATCCACCAGCAACTAGAGTAACAAGGCAGAGAAGATAGCAGCCACCAGGATAAAAAAAAACCAAGCCAACCAAGGATGAAAAGATAGCAACCACTATGTAGTAACCACCAGGCCAACCCAAAAGCAAGAGACCAAAAGCATTACCCAGCTTAGGCCAAAAAGTGAAAATAAGTTTAAGGATTGGTTTAGTTTTATTTTATGTTGTGGTATTAGTTTATGTTTAAGGTTTAGTGTTTAAGTTTTAGAGTTTTGGTATTTGAGGGTTTAGGGTTAGGTTTAGGAGTAGTTGTAGGGGTTTAGGGTTTATTATTTAGGATTTAGTTATTTTTAGGATTTATGTTAGCTTAGTTTTAGGGTTTAGGATTTATCATTTATATTTTAGGGTTTATTTTAGATTTGGGTTTATGGTTTTTAAAATTAAGTAAACTTTTAGTTTATTTATATTTTATTTTATATTAATTTATTTTAATTTTTTATTTTATTTAGGTTTATTTTATTTATTTTAGTTTAGTTTGTTTTATTTTAGTTTAGTTTTTTTAGTCCATTTTTAGGTTTAGTTTAGGTTTATTTATTTTTTTAGCTTTATTTATTTTATTTTATTTATTTATGGTTTATTTTGTTTTTATTTATTTAGGTTTTATTTTATTTGTTAGGTTTTAAGTTTAGTTTTTATTATAACTTTATTTTGGTTTAATTTTAGTTTTATTATTTAGTTTATTTTATTTATTTATTTGGGGTTTTAGGCTTATTATTTTTAGGTTTAGGTTAAGATTTTATTTATTTTAGTTTAGTTTATTTTATTTCAGGTTTAGTTTATTTTTATTTTGTTTATTTTTAGGTTTAGGTTTTTAGATTGGTTTTAGGTTATATTTATTTATTTTTAGGTTTATTTTTTAGGTTGAGGTTTTTATTTAATTTTTATTTTATTTTATTTTAGGCTAATTTTATTTTTATTTTAGTTTAGTTTTTATTTTATTTAGGTTTTTTAGTTTTAGGTTTATTTTATTTTTTAGTTTAGTTTAGGTTTTTATTCATAATATTTTAGTTTAGTTTTTATTTTTTATTTTATTTTATTTTATTTATTTTATTTTAGTTTAGATTTTAGTTTAGGTTTTATTTTATTTTATTTTATTTTATTTTATTTATTTTAGTTTATTTATTTTATTTTTAAGTTCTATTTAGTATAGGTTTAGGTTTTTAGGGTTTAGGGTTTAAGGTTTAGGGTGTAGGACTTTTTTTTTTGTTTTTTTTTATTTTTTTTTATTTAAGGTTTAGGGTTTAGGTTTTAGTTTAGGGTTCAGGTTTTAGTTTAGGGTTTAGGGTTTTTAGTTTTTTTAGTAGAGAACAAATTCAGATTAAATAATTCTTTTTTCAATTTCATCAACCAAGTAACCCACCAAGTTTTCTAAGCCACAAGCGATAATATAGATAAAAATGAGCATGCATAGAGCAAATAAAAATCCCTAGATAACTAGAATCACCTTTAATATAAAGACACAATTCCATAAGCATAGATCGGTTCTTCAATTTCTCCGCCCCATCAAACCACCCCAACCACTCTAGTGGGATCCATTATCATATCCCCATCTCTCCTCGCCACCACACGCTATAACCTCTGTCACTCTTCTTGCCTCCAAAAAAGCCACTACTCCGACCACCACCTCCATATATACCAACACCTCTAAATCCCCCACCACCACTGTGATAATCGTCGCCTCCGCCTTCACCTCCACCACCATATCTAGACTGACCCTAGTTGATGGTGATGTTTGTGCCGTTCTCCCCATTATAGTATAGCTTTAGGTTTATTAAGTTATAGTGTTTAGGTTATTTAAATGTATTTAGTTGCTTTAGGTTAGGGTTTGGGGTTTAGAGGTTTATTAGGGATTAGATATTATTTTACTTTAGGTTTAGAGGTTTTGGTTTGGGGAGTGGTTAGGGTTTAGGGGTGGGTTTAGGATAGGGTGTGGTGGGATCTGGTTTATAGAGTTTGGGCCCAGGGTTTATATTATTAGTGTTTAGTCTAAAGTTTAGAGTGGGTGTGAAGGTCGGAGTTTTGAGGCTCAGATTTAGTGGTGCAGTTATGGAGTATAGTGAGCCAGTTTAAGTTGGGTTTTTGGTTGTGCATGGATTTAGTGCAGTTTAAGCCCATGTTAGGGCCTGGCTTTCAGTTTAGCCTTAAGTGGTTTTTAGAGTGGTTTAAAAAAGTTAGGATTTAGGTTTAGGCTCAGGGTCAAGGTTGCCTGGTTTAGGCCTGGTATGGGTTTGTGGGTTTAGGGTTTAGGGTTTAGGATTTAGGATAGGTGTGGTGAGTGGCTCAGTGGTGGGTCTTTTTAATCAAGTAAACCGACAGTTTAGTTTATTTACTTTATTTATTTTATTTTTATTTATTTTATTTTATTTTATTTTATTTTATTTAGCTTTATTTTATTTAAGTTTATTTATTTTAGGTTTATTTATTTTACAGGTTTTTTATTTTATTTTTTAGGTAGTGAGCTTAGGTTTATTTTAGTTTAGTTTATTTATTTTAGGTTTATGTTTTATTTTTATTTAGGTTTTAGGTTTTATTTTATGTTTTAGGATTAGGTTTGGTTATTTTATGTTTATTTTAAGTTTATTTTAGTTTATGCTTAGGTTTATTTTTTAGTTTATTTGTTTTAGGTTAAGTTTAGGTTTAGGTTTAACTTATTTTAGGTTTAGGCTTTATTTATTTTATTTTAGATTATTTTAGGTTTAAATTTATTTTATTTATTTTATTTTATTTTATTTTAGGTTTAGTTTTTTTTTAGTTTAGTATTTTTATTTTATTTTTTAGGTTTATTTTTAGGTTTAAATTTTTATTTAGTTTTTATTTTATTTTATCTTAGGTTTATTTTATTTTTATTTTAGGTTTAGTTTTTATTTTATTAAAGTTTTTATTATTTTAGGTTTCTTTTATTTTCTTAGTTTAGTTTAGGTTTTTATTTATTTTATTTTAGTTTAGTTTTTTTTATTTTATTTTATTTTTATGTTTAGGTTTAGGTTTTAGTTTAGGCTTTTATTTTATTTTATTTTTATTTAGGTTTAGATTTTAGGGTTTAGGGTTTAGGGTTTATGGTTTAAGGTTTTAGGGTTTAGGGTTTAGGGTTTAGGGTTTAGTATTTAGGGTTTAGGGTTTGGGTTTTAGGGTTTATGTTTTAGGTTTAGGGTACTATTGTAGACTAGATATTAAGGTGTATGCTCGTAGACTTGATGTTAGGATGTGATTATCCTAATTATATTTTCTATAGGAGATTATGCTTAAGGGGTGCTTAAAATAAATTTAAAATGCTCTCTTTTGCTAGCTACATAACCCCTAAGCATAATCTATACTAGGACAGGTGGACTTGGTTACCCATGTACAAGATGTTAAGTCTAAATTATACATATAACCTAACACACTTATTTTAAAGTTAGATTTAGATTTTTCTTATCTTAATGTAATTGTGTATTAGGAATTTGGTTAAGTGTTAAGAGGGGATTAGGATGAGAGTGGAGGCTAGAAGGTTTTTGGCCTGAGGCCCCGTGATGCCTTTGAACCAAGAAAATCCAAATGAAGAAATAAAAAAGATATGAAGATATGAAGATATGAAGACCCCCCATAACATTTATTCATTTGTAATTGTAATTATTCTTCTACATACCGGGATGTATAAGGGTAGAGCTTGACTATCCATTTCTCTTTTCAGATTGTATGGTGGTACCGGACCGTATCACCAGTTATTCTTTCACATTGAGTTTATAAATTGATTGATGCTTTGTTTACAATTGTGTAATAGAAATGGCATGTATTTTCCTAGCTTTTTCATATATGATGACTTAATTTGTGGCCTGGATCCACTTAGGATCTTAAGGAAAAATAAAATTTTTACCCCAATCACAACTTATAACTAAATTTTCTAAAATAACTCATAACCTCATTTAAAGCCTAGGTATTAAATTGAGATAATTAAAAGATTTAACAATCTCTTAGCTAAATGTTGTATGTTTAATATGATGCATATCATCTTGTTTCATTCTTGTTAAGAGAGGGTTTCCATCCTTGCATGATTGGGGAATACTTGACCTTTAAGGGTCTCCTTTATGGTGGAAAACACCTCTTTCTCTCTGATTTAGCCAATAACCTTATTTCATCATGCATTTAGGCATATAAAATTTTATGTCCTGTGTCAAAATAAAGATTCCAAAATCAAATAAAAATTGATAAAATTTCTGTTAGACTAAGTCATTATTCATACCACTCATGCTCTAGTCTCTTAGGGAGTGGGTTTAAGGACTTTAGTTTCTTTATAAATAATAACATCCTAACCATCTTGCAAAACATATGACTTGACCACATGGTTTTAAAATCTAGGAGGAGTTAGCTAGCTGCCACTCCAGGTAGTTATAAGTCCAGTAGTCGGGTGATTTACTCTCTCTTGGGGAGGTAAACAGTATACCCACTTTTCTCTTTAGATTTAGGATGTGCTTTGGCCCTCGCCAAAGATCCTTAGATTTATGATATGAGATTACTATTTACTCTCGAGCTATAAGCATAAATCCTCACCTCTTGGGCATTCCCATAATCTTGTATTGTGGGATTATAAGTCTTAGCTTTCTAATAAATTTCAACTCATATAAATAATTTCCTTCAATTTCAAATATTTAAAGCCCAACAATAGGATAGATTGGAACACTCACTAGGTCTCCTAGTATTAAGAGAATCCCCTACTCATTTTCTTTTAGCTTCAATAATAAGTCTCTCCTTTTGATCTAACCCACTTGATTTTCCAAATATAACCAATTTATTGATAGTCTTATCTTTGAATTCTTTGGAGACAATAATTTCTTACTTTAATCGAGAGTATTCCTAAGGAACTCACCTTCCTTAGGATATAATTAACTATGAGGGCTTACCCCAATAGGAAACTTTAGAACCTGGTTTAAATAAACTTTTCTTTATTCATCCATGTGAAGTAGGGAAAAAATCTCTGGTATATTCGAAGACCCATCATGCCTTAGGAGTCTTTAATAGATGATTGGGTCCATCGTAGGGTAGTTATTTTTATCTTTCAAGATAGTGCACTATTCCTTGATGTCACACCTGATCACCTCAATAATTACACCCTCAGTTCTCTATGGTATCCCACCCATACACACACACACACATAGAATTAAAAATAAATACCACAGATTTTTCTAGCGACTCCGCTTGGGATGGTTCCTCTCTCCATCTCTAGTATACAATTATTGTCTACAAGCATCGATAGTGGACTTATATTTCATATAAGTCTAAGACTATCTTTCTTTCCATTGGCACTTAGCTTATTTCATTCTTAAGCAAAGCTAGCCAACATCCTCTAGGTTTTAGCACCTCATTCCTTATAGGTCTTGAAACCCATATTGGATTTCCCCCAATAGGTAAATAAATAAATAAAATTAACTCATGAATGGAGATGACAAAAATTTAGAGCTGCCTTACCACTAGCTTTGTGAGACAAGGTTAATCTGAATGTTTAAGACAATAAACTCATTTTCAAAATGCCACTTTCCAAAAACTCTTTTTAAAAACTCACAAAACAAATAATATTGCACAAAATTTTTAAAAAGCACAAAACTCATATAACCAAACCTCATATAGAAATCCCCATGATTGTTACATTGAGGTTCTTTTCAAAATGAAGGTCAAAATCATTTTTTTAAAAAGCACATTTTTGAAAATGACTATCTCCATTCAACATGCTCAAATTTGTTGAATGAAGATTCTATTTTCAAATAAAATCATAGCATAAAATTGAAACTCCACTTAACAAATTTCACATATGCTAAAGTTGGAGTTTCCCTCTTTTTCAAAAGCACTCTTTTGAAAATGATTGTCTCCATTCAACATGCTCAAATTTGTTAAATGAAGATTCTATTTTCAAATAAAATCATAGCATAAAATTGAAACTCCACTTAACATATTTCACATATGCTAAAGTTGGAATTTCCCTCTTTTTCAAAAGCACACTTTTAAAAATGGCTATCTCCATTCAACATGCTCAAATTTGTTGAATGAAGATTCTATTTTCAAATAAAACCATAGCATAAAGTTGAAACTCCACTTAACATATTCCACATATGCTAAAGTTGAAGTTTCCCCATTTCAAAAGCAAGAAATCCACATGCAAAATCAAGACATATTTTGAAATCCATTTGACGTACACAAATTTTTCAAATGATAATTCCCCTATCTTTTGGAAAACTAAACAAGTTGAATTCTATTTGACACACTCACATTTGTCAAATAAGGTTCCTCTTTTCCAAAGTCTCAAAAATCAAAATACATTTGGACTTCATTTCACATACCCAAATTTGTCAAATGAGAGTCCCATTTCCAAAATTTACAAAAAAAATATTAAACTCTATTTAACATATCCAAATTTGTTAAATAGACTTCCCCTCTTTCACAAAAAAAAATAATCATAAATACACTTGACTTCCACTTAACATACCAAATTTGTTAAGTGAGAGTCTCATTTTCAAAAAAAAATCATAATCACATTTGGCTCTTATTTAACATACCAAATTTGTTAACTGAGAGTCTCATTTTCAAACACTTGTCAGATACACTTGACTTGACTTCCACTTAACATAAAAAATTTTCTAAGTGAGAGTCTCATTTTCAAAACACAAATCATATCACATTTGGCTTTCACTTAACATACCAAATTTCTTAAGTGAGCATCTCATTTTCAAACACAAATCTTATCATATTTGGCTCTTACTTAACATACCGAATTTGTTAAGTGAGATTCTCATTTTAAAACACATGTCAAACACATTTGGCCTCTAATTAACATATCAAATTTGTTAAGTAAGAAGCTCCACGTTCAAATCAAATCAACATAGGTCACACACATAATCAACCACCACAAGCAATGTTTTTTTTCACAAAATTTCTAAACAATCACAACCTTTCCCTAGCATACCTAAATTTGCTAAGTAAAGTTTTTCCAAAATCAAAATTTTCAAACAAGATACACAACACAAATATCTTTAAAGGTCTCTCCACATATATGAATCCCACCCAACCTACTTAAATTTGTTGAGTATGGGTTCTAAATTATAATTAAATGGCAAAGATTCTTCTCACATATCAAAATCTCTCCAATGAGCCCTACTTAACATAACTAAATTTGTTGAGTGTGGGTTCAAATTTCTAAATTAAGTTTGTAAATTAGTTCTGAAGGTGAATATGAAAGTGAGGGACTGATTCAGTTATATTTTCAACAAATGCAGAGTTTCAGCCCAGTCACTTTCTGTTTAGCTTAGTTCATTACACATGGCTCCTAGAAAGTTTATATTCTCCATCCCATCAGGTGTTAACTTGGCCTTGGATCAGGCCAAGCTCACCTCGACCACTACGTGTTTGATTTAGTTTGGTCATAGATTCGAGGCTGTCTGAGTTACTTGTGAGGGCACCCCATCGGTGCTTAGTAGGGAGGAGGTGGGTGACACCACTTATTCCCTTTGACATGCCTTCTGACTTTGAGTTCCCTCCACTAAAGAGGAAGGCAGTAGAGATCCCCATAGTGAGAGCAGTAGCTTCAGCATAATTAGTTTTAGTTCTAGTAGCACAAGTGCAGCCTGCCCTGCTTCCATTTGTTGTTCATCCTATTGCCTCGATGAGGGCTGACACCTCCTCATTGGTCCCCTCAAAGGGGAATGCTATCTTGGTCTCAGAGATAGGCTCCCACCCCGCTCAACTCACCCGCACTGAGTTCCATAATAAAAGTCAATAGGTTAAGTGGCATCATGAGCGGAGAGCTATAGAGGAAGAGGTAGCATCCCATGTTGTAGAGGAGGGTTCACCCTGGGAGGTCTTCCCCCTACTTAGTGCCAATAGATTATATCCCCTCTCAGGCTCAAATGGAGAGGGGGACTATATGAAGATTGCAACATCACCTCCACCACTAGCTTATTATGAGGTACTGACTAGGGAGAGTAGGAGGCCCTACGCTAGATTATGGCCAGTTATTCGCCAGATAGATAGAGTCCAAGGACGCTCGAAGTTCAGTGCATTATATGACTTGAGGTCTTTGATCTCTAGGAGCATCAGGGATCAGATACACAGAGGCCTGAGTGGCAGTGCAGGCAGATAGGAGAGAGAGGAGGAGGTATGCTCGATAATCGATATCCTTTGTTCTTGTAGATTTCCCAGGTCGGTAGGCTACCAGAGCCGACCATAATGATAGTATAGTACTCACATGCACAGTTAGTCTTAGGAGGAGAGCTCTTATTGAGCGGTAGTCGATGTCTCCACCACATCGCACTGCTCATTATCAACCTTTGCTAGTTCATGTTCCAACATCTCCTGTGTTGGCCAAGGCACATAAGTCAGCATCAGGGGAGAAGAAATCTTTATTTGTGATTCAGATACAGCCTCAGGGTCCCATTCCATCTACTCCACCAGTTTAGGTGAGGTTGAGCTCTCCTTCTCGACCTTCCACTTCAACTATGGTGAAGAAAGAATGGAAACCCAAGAGCGATATAGTCATTCCACCACCCCCACCACAATTGGCAGTAGCAGTAGTAGCAGAAGGGGAGGGCAACAGTTCCAAAATTCCTATGGCAGTAGATCTCCCTAGAGACAGCATTCCATCGGTAGTCAATCATGAGCATGTATCTTCTAGTGAGTATTGTCCTTCCAAAGATAGCACTCCAGTGGTAGGCAGTGTCAGATGCATTTTTGTTAGTGAACATAGGTCTACTACCAATCACTAATGAGTGTTTGTACTAGTGCAGTTAGATCGTTCCTTGGATTAAATTCTAGCACAGTATTTTGTAGACAAGAGGGAAATCCTAGGAAGCAATTAGTCTGCTTATGAGGAGGGAAGGGTTAGTTTCATCCTCAATGAGGATGATTTATTGGAGGACTCGATTGAAGTCCACATCTTCGATAATAGGAGCTCCCTCAATAGAGACCAACAGAGTCAGGAAGCTAGTGTAGTTGAAGAAGATGATGTCATCCATTCAACCCATCACCTCCTTCAGCAAATTAGATAGAAGGATGATTAGATCAACTAGATGGAGAAAAGGATGGAGGACTTGTTAGTATCCATCCATGCACTCCAAAACCAGGCCTCGCCAAACATATGATGAGGTAGATCATCCCGAGACACATCCTAGACGTAAGAGCACTTCTCTAGTAGATTAGGATAGCAGCTTGCATAGGAAGTTGGTGGATAGTACCTCCATGCATGAGAAGGATATTAAGCACATGGTGGAACAACAGGTGAGGAAAGCACTAGCACAAGCCCAAGGTGGCTCATCTATTCCAAAGGGTAGACCCTACCCGGAGGAATTTGATGTGGTCTAAAATCCTAAGAGTTTTGTGCCTTCTTCTTTCAAAATATTTAATGGCAGTGGGAACCCTCGCCAACATATTGCACATTCCAGGGCCAGTTATTGCAATGCCGGATGTAGTGACACCCTTCTTTTAAGATTATTTGTTAGCAGTTTAGCGGGTGTTGCATTTGACTGGTATGTCAAACTATCAAATAGTTTAGTAAAGACATTTGCTTAGTTGGAGCACCTCTTCATCAGAAGGTTTGTTGGAGCTTAGCAAAGGGTTATTGTAGGCAACCTCATTGTAGCAAAGCAAAATCCCAATGAGTCCCTTATTGATTACATTCTCAAGTGGCAAAACCTGAGTATGAAATGCGAACCACAGTTATCTGGATAGCCTGCCATAGAGATTCTCCTGAAGAACATCCATGGCCCAGTCACTTTCATGCTCAAGGGTTTTACATTCAAAACCTTTGAGTAACTAATCAACAAGGTGGCTAGTCTACAAGAGGAAGACAAATAGCTACCTTTCCAGGACCAATTAGGTAAGTCCAAACCTCAAATGGCATTTGAGAAGAAGTTAGAGGTAGTCACAATAGTTAATAAGGGGAAGCAGCCAGCTACGGTTCATTCAGATAGGCCTGGAGCTCAACAAGCATTTTTTTCACCTCCTCTACCACCACCTCGGCCATCATATCAACCACCTCAGTTTCCATAGTGGCCACCACCGCCCCCTCCTCATTAGCATCCTCAATAGTAGTATTCCTACCGGCCACTAGGTAGCTATTACTTACATACTCTTACCGATAAATTGAATAAGCCTTATTCATTCAAGAGGGAGGTAGTTAGGAAGATCTTTAAAAATCTCTTAAAGAAGCCTGATTTCGAGTTATAGGAGCCTAAGAGGCCAGAGGAAGTGGGCAAGAGCCATGATCCAAACTATTGCCCTTACCACCACATGTGAGGCCATGTCTTAGAAGATTGAATTACTTTTTAGGACTAGCTTGAGTGTAGCTACAAGTCGGTTGGCATTGTCATCCCCAAGGAATACCTATTAGAACAACCTTTTATTTTTGTTAGAGTAATCCTTAGGAATACATGCAATCCTCATAAGACAAAGGATGGTTAGGATGTCTCCTTATCTTGAACCTCCAAGAAAATCATTTATAAGATCAGAAAACTACCCTTGCAGATACCTAAGGAAACTTAAACCTCCAACTCCAAGGAAGGTTTGCAAGTTACTAATGATAACTTGAGGGAGGTAGAAGCCCAACAGTAGTAGCGACAACCTCCACTTGCTAGGGATAGTACACTAACGCAACCAGGTCTTCCACTATTTCCATAGTTATAGTTCCTCAATCGCTTTTTTCTTCTAGGCATATTATATCAGTGGAGGGGATGCCAAATCCCTTACTTTGCTTACTTTACTTAATTTATACTTTGTACCTCCATCCAAATCTATGAAATTAATGAAGAAAGTTGATTCCACTTACATTTATATCACTTCTGATGATCTGCTTGAATTTATTCCTATAGAAAGCTCTCTGCATATAATTAATAATAACTATAGTTCTGATCATTCCTCTTCTGATTTAGAAATGGATTACCCATTACATAATCATTCGGGTTTTCCCATTGAGATTGATTTAGAGTCATCTGACTCTGATGATCTCATAGGAGAAGCTATAATGAGGGTAAAACTTTTCACTAAACCATCTCATAAAGACATTGGAGTCAACCTCTACAGTGGCAAAGTTCTACCTCATAGGGTAGCACATCTGGATAAGGGTAAGCGAGTCATTGGTTCAAGCGAACATATAGCCCCTCCACAGGATGCTCCGCTTATGAGTATGCTTAGCAGCCCAAAGTTGACTACAATGTCCTTACTCACCTGAGAAAGTTTCCAGCTAAGCTAAGCATATATGATGCCCTTGTCCTATCCAAAGAGATGATGGAGTCATTAATCAAGGCTCTTCTTGATTTATAAATATGCTTAGCTCAGCTAACAACTATTAGAGAGGAGGCATGTTATTCAAGAGAAACCCATAGAGTTACATTCACTGATGAAGACCTTCTTTTGGGGATAATCGATCATAACCATCCCCTCTACATCATAATGGATATGGGAAGATTCAGACTCTCCAAAGTTTTAGTTGATCTAAGTGCATTAGTGAACATTATGAGTCTAAAGACTTTTGCCTACCTGAGGATTGACATCTCCGAACTCTGAGAAGATCGGATGATGTTGAGAGGATTCAATGAGCAAGGCAAGAGGGCTTTAAGCTCCATAGTGATTGGAGATAGATGATGGAAAAAAGAAGCCGAGTTCTACATAATTGATTAGAATACATCTTTCACTGCTTTGCTCGATAGGCTTTGGATACATGAGAATAATATGGTTTCATCCTCTCTACATCAGTGCATCAAATTCCAAAGAGGTAGAACCAAATACTATGTCAAAAAAGACTTGAAGCCATTTTAAGTTAGAGAGGTTGAGATATATGAGGACTCGACCTAGTATCTTTCTCAAAATCAGAAAGTCTATTCTCATAAATATGGTCAAAGTTAAAAAAACAAAAGAAAAAAAATAGAAGAAAAAGAAAAAGAAAAGGAAAATGAAATAGAAAAAAAACTGAAAATATAAGTGAGCGAGAAATAAACACAGAGGAAGAAGTAGAGCTTGAAGTTAGATTCCACCCACAGTTCATTCCTTCATATGAACACATGGGTAGGATGGCTCAACCCACACCAGGTAGAGGAAGAGGTAGATCTAGAGGCAGTTCTAAAGGCGAAAGACCACCTTATTAGTGGCTAATGAGTAGGAGTTATGTTCCAGCTCATAGGAGTAGCCCTGCTATCCACATAGACTTAAAATTTAGTTCAGATGATGAGTCTTATGTGGTTAGCATGCCAATCAACCCCTCAATGTGTCCCATTGGAGGTGACACTCGAGCCAGACAACGATGAAGACCATGCCTCCAAGCAAAGCATGAATGTATTTGAGTTAGTATTAGGTAGAATAGTCAGGCAGTAGTTGAGAAATTTAACTCTAACCCCACTTTCCTCTGAGAAAGTTGAGGGTTTGGTAGTTAAGGAGGCCCCATGCCATCCATAGATGTCAAGCCAAAGAGGTTTTTATTGAAAGCATCATCTTCAAGTCAGGAAGCTAATGTAGAATTTGAGGATGATTTATATAGAAATATAATACAATTGCCTTTTGATTAGTATTTGCCTTGTGTTCTTAATTTGGAAAAGAAGGGTTTAATCCCACATACTTGGTCTAAACATAGGTTGGATTACTTTGAAAGGTTATGGGATAACCAAAGTAGACATCCACAATCAAGACTAGGACTAGGATTCGGTACAGTAGGTCCTATCGACGATGACAACCATTGCCTAGTCATCACCAATCATTTGGTATATCATAGGTTCTTTTCAAATCATGCTAACTCATATGAGGAGGTGTGTTTAGAAACTTTAGATGATCTAAATGAGTTTGAAGTCAAATATGCACTACCAAAGTTTGAAGAAGAAATCAGATCAATCATTGATGAACTCAAAGAAATCAACTTAAGAATAAAAGAAGATCCACGCTCGACATACATTAGTTCCCTATTGAATGAAGGAGAAACCAATGACTTTGTTAAGCTATTGATTGAGTTTAAGGACTACTTTTCATGGAGTTATGAATAAATGCCCAATTTATCTCTTGACATAGAAGTCCACAAACTAGTAATAGATCCTCTCCTAGATGCATGGGATTAAGCATTGAACAACAAGTTATTTCTAATATTAAGAAACTTATCGATGTTAGTTTTATTAAGAAAGAGAAATATCCTAACTGGATAGCTAGTGTCATTCCATTTAAGAAAAAGAATGGCCAAATTCACATATGCATCGATTTTGGGAATTTGAATAAGGCATGTCCTAAAGATTAATTTCGACTACCAATACTATAGCTGATGGTGGGCATTGCCTCATCTCATGCAATATTCTCTTTCATGGATGGGTCATCTAGCTATAACCAAATTAAGATGGCCCCCAAAGATGAGAAAAATACTTCTTTTTGAACCCCAATCAAAATCTATTATTATAAGGTCATGCCCTTTGGCCTTAAAAATACTGGTGCTACATACTAGTGAGCCATGACTCAGATTTTCAACAAACTTATTCATCATCAGGTTGAATATTATGTTGATGATCTTGTAGTCAAAAGTAAAGAAAAGGAAGACCATCTATTTGACTTGAGAGTAATTTTTGAACGGTTAAGGAAATCTAACCTTAAAATGAATCCCCTGAAGTGTGCATTCAGAGTAGTTTAGGGAAATTCTTTGGGTTTTTTGGCTAGCCCCATGGAATAGAAATCAATTCGAAGAAGATTAAGATAATATTAGAAATGCCACCCCCTAAAAGTCTAACTCAACTTAGATCATTCCAAGGATGGTTGGCATATCTAAGATGCTTCATTTCCAACCTATCAGGAAGATGCTAGTAATTCTCAACACTTGTCAAAAAGGATGCTAAGTTCAAGTGGGATGATAAGTGCTAACATGCTTTCAAAGACATCAAGCACTACTTGATGATGCCGCCAATTCTAGCAGCCTCTATCCCAGGCAAGCCGCTCATACTATATATTGTCATATTAGATGACTCCCTCAGCATTTTGTTGGCCCAAACCAACATTGAAGTGAAAGAGAATGCACTCTACTATCTCAATTGTCATCTAATCTGACTACCACCCACTTATTGAAAAGCACTACCTAGCTTTAATCTTTGCATCCCGAAAGCTACGGCATTATATGCTTTCTCATAAGGTGAATTTGATCTCTAGGATCAATCCACAGTAATATCTCATGACATGGTTGATGCTATCCAGATAGTTAGCACATTGGTCCATGATTTTGTCATAGTTTGACATCACTTTTGTACCCCTCCATGCGGTGAAAGGACAAGCACTAGCATATTTCCTAGCATCACACCCAGTTTCTATTGATTCCCTGCTTAGTGATGACCTCCCCGATGAACAAATCATGAACTTAGGGGACACTAACATTTACCACTGAGAGATGTATTTTGATGGTGCGGCTTCCTTTCAAAAAGAAGAAGAACCATAATCCACTCTTCTAGGAGAGGCAGGGGTAGGAATAGTTCTTCTAACTCTAGACCGCAATGTGATGAGATTCTCATATCATTTGTCCAATCCATGCACTAACAATGAAACCAAATATGAGGCTCTGATTGCTGGTCTGGAGTTAGCCATTATACTATGCATCCAGAGTATCAACATCTTTGGGGATTCTCAATTAGTTATCAACCAAATTGTTGTTGGGTCTTATAAAGTCCAAAATCCTAAGCTCCATCATTACCATAAGTATACCATGGAGTTTCTAGCTCAAATCCCATAGGTTACCATTTACAAGATTCCTCAAGGAGAGAACAACATTGCATATGTATTTGCGAAGCTTGCCAAAGAGTTGGCATGTTCGGATGATGATTACATACTAATAAGAGTCCAAAATAGATAAGTTTTATCCCTTGTTGATGCTGAACTCTTTGAGAGACTCTCTCTTGAATGGGAGGTTATCATTGCCAAAAATGGTGAGGAGTTGGATTGGAGGCAACCATTCATGGATTATCTAAATATAGGAAAACTACCTAAAGAGAAGTCATTATCCCATCAGGTGAACTAGAGAGCCTTCTCAAATGCTATCGGGAATGATACTTTATACTGACGATACTTTGATCATATGTGGTTATGTTGTTTGTAGGTTGCTTAGCCCCTAAAGAATAATCTATACTAGGACAGGTGGACTTGGTTACCCATATATAGGGTGTTAAGTCCAAATTATACATATAATTGCTTAGGTTGTAAGGTGTGTTTAGCTAACACTGGTTTTGCAGGTGTAGTTAGATTTACTTTTCTTATTTTTAATGTAATTATGCATTAGGAATTTGGTTAAGTTTTATGGGGGATTATGATGAGCGGAGGTTAGAAGGCTTTGTCTTGGGAGGCCCCATGATGCCTTTGAACCAAGCAAATCTAAATGTAGAAATGGAGGAGATATGAACATATGAAGATATGAATATCCCCCATAACATTTATTCATTTGTAATTGTAATTATTCTTTTACATTACTAGGATGCATAAGGGTAGAGCTCAGCTACCCATTTCTCTTTTCGGGTTGTACGGCGATACCCGACCACAATGGCCTATTATTCTTTCACGTTGAGTTTATAAATTGATTGATGCTTTATTTATAATTGTGTAATAGAAATGGTATGTGTTTTTCTGATTTCTTCATATATGATAACTTAATGTGTGGCCTGGATCCGCTTAGGATCTTAGGAAAAAAATAAATGTTTTACCCCAATCACAACTCATAACTAAATTTTCTAAAATAACGCATAAACTCATTTAAAGCCTATGTATTAAATCAAGATAATTAAAATATTTAGCAACCTTTGAGCTGAATGTTGTATGTTTAATATCATGCATATCATCTTATTTCATTTTTGCTAGAGAGGGTTTCTATCCTTGCACGATAGGAGAAGACTTGACCTTTGAGGGTCTCCTTTGTGGTAGAAAATACCTCTTTCTCTCTGATTTAGTCAATAACTCTATTTCATCATGCATTTAGGCATATGAAATCCTATGGCCCGTGTCAAAATAAAGAGTCCAAAATAAAATAAAAATTGATAAAATTTGCATTAAACGAAGTCATTATTCATACCACTCATGCTCTAGTCTCTTAGGGAGTAGGTTTAAGGACTTTAGTTTCTTTCTAAATAATAACCTCCTAACCATCTTGATAAACATATGACTTGACCACATGGTTTTAAAACATAGGAGGAGTTAGTTAGCTACCACTCCAGGAAATTATAAGTCTAGTAGTCGGGTGGTTTACTCTCTCTTGTCGAAGTAAACAATATACCCTCTCTAGTACATTCGAAGACCCATCACGCCTTAGGAGTGCTTATTAGGTGATTAGGTTCATCATAAGGTAGTGATTTCTATCTTTTGAGACTGTGCACTATTCCTTGATGTCATACTCAATCACCTTAATAAGTACACCGTCAGATCCGCGTGGCGTTTGCCACCCTCCCTCCCACACCCACCACATACACAGACATAAACATATAATTAAAAATAAACACACCACAAACCCTAATCCCTAACCACTAAACCCTAAACCCTAAACCCTAAAACCCTAAACCATAAACCCTCAACTAACCCTAAACCCTAAACCATAAACCCTAAAAACCCTAAACCCTAAACCCTAAACACTAAACCCTAAAATCCCTAAACCTTAAAGCCTAAACACTAAACCCTAAACCCTAAACCCTAAACCCTAACCCTAACCCTAAACCTAAACCCTAAATCCTAAAACCCTAAACCCTAAGACCCTAAACCCTAAACCCTAAACCCTAAACCCTAAACCCTAAAAACCTAAAAACCTAAACTAAATAAAACCTAAAAATATAATAAATAAAAAAAATCTAAACCTAAATAAAATAATAAAATAAACTAAAATAGAAACCTAAACAAAAACCTAAACCTAAACCTAAAATAAAATAAAATAAAATAAAATAAAATAAATAAAAACCTAAACTAAACTAAAAAATAAATTAAACCTAAGAAAAAAAAGACCTAAATAAAATAAAAACTAAACGTAAAATAAAAATAAAATGAACCTAAAATAAAATAAAATATAAACTAAATAAAAACCTAAACATAAAAAATAAACCTTAAAATAAAACATAAAATAAATAAAAGTAAAACTAAATCCTAAACTTTAAAAAAAAACCTAAACGTAAAGTAAAAATAACACAAACAAAATAAAATAAACTAAAAATAAACCTAAATCTAAACTAAATAAAACCTAAAATAAACCTAAAATAAATACCTAAAACCTAAACCAAAAAAATAAAATAAAACCTAAACCTAAACCTAAACCTAAAAAATAAAACCTAAACCTAAAAAATAAAATAAAAATAAAACTGAACTAAAAAATATACATAAATCTAAACCAAAACCAAAAAAATGAACTAAAATAAAAAACCTAAACTAAAATAAATAAACTAAACTAAATAAAAATAATAAATAAACATAAGAAAAAAACTAAAATAAATAAAAAATAAACTAAAGAAACCTAAACCTACCGATGTACTTAATTAAAAAAATCATAAACCCTAAATCTTGAACCCTAAACCCTAATCCTACAACCCTAAACCTACAACCCTAAACCTTAAAAAACCCTAAACCCTAAACCTTGAACTCTAACCCTTAACCATAAACCCTAAAAGCATTAACCCTAAAATCCTAAACCCTAAATCCTAAACCCTAAACCCTAAACCTAAACCCTAAACCTTGATGACAAGAACATCACAACCCAGGCTCAATCTAGATATGGTGGTGTGGTGAAGGCGGAGGCAAGCGCAGCTGGTGGTGGTGGATCCGGAGGTCCCGGTTGATATGGAGGTGGTGCTGTAGTGGTGGTTATGGAGGCGAGGAGTGATGGAGGTTATGGTGGGAGGGAGGGAGAGATCGGATATGATGATGGATCCTCTACTGAGAGGCGGGTGGTTCGATGAGAACTAGAGAAATTGCAATGGCGATCCACCGCTACTTAGCTGTGTCTTTACTGATGACGGTTCTAGTTATCTAGGGCTTTTGATTTGCTATGCATGCTCATTTTTATCTATGTCCACATGTCTTAGAAAACTTGGTGTGTTACTTGGTTGATGAAATCAAAAAGAAGAAATGTTGAATCTCAATTTTTATTTGTTAAAAAAAAAACCAAAAACCCTAAACCTTAAACTAAAACTTGAAACCTAGTCCTAAAACTTAAAACCTCAACCCTAAACCCTAAACCCTAAAACCCTAAACCCCAAAACACTAAATCTTAAACCCTAAACCCTTAAACCATAAACCCTAAACCCTAAAGCCTAAACCATAAAACTAAAATCCTAAACCCTAAACCCTGAACCATAAACCCAAAATCGTGAACCCTAAACCCTAAACCTCAACTAACCCTAAACCCTAAAAAGCTAAAAACCTAAACCTAAACTAAATAAAACCTAAAAATAAAATAAATAAATAAACTTAAACCAAAGTAAAATAATAAAATAAAATAAAATAAAAAACTAAATTAAAACCAAAACCTAAAGCTAAAGTAGAACTTAAAAAGAAAATAAAAAAAATAAAAACTAAACTAAAATAAAATAAATAAAAACCTAAACTAAACTAAACAATAAAAAACCTGAATAAAATAAAACTAAACCTAAAATAAAAATAAAATAAACCTAAAATAAAATAAAATAAAAACTAAATCAAAACTTAAACCTTAAAAATAAACCTAAAAATAAAACTTAAAAATAAATAATCAATAAAACCTAAACCATAAACTAAAAAAACCCTAAACCTAAAATAAAAATAAAATAAACATAAACCTAAACTAAAATAGCATACAATAAAATAAACTAAACTAAAATAAATAAAACTTAAGCCTAAAACTAAAATAAACAAAACCTAAACCTAAACCTAATCCCTAAATAAAAAAATAAACTAAAAATATACCTAAACCAAAACTAAAAAATAAAACCTAAAATAAAAACCTAAAATAAAAACTTAAAACCTAAACCTAAAAAGCTAAAATAAAAACCTAAATCTAAACCTAAAAATAAAAAAATAAAACTTAAACCTAAAAAATAAAATAAAAATAAAATTAAATTAAAAAATAAACCTAAACCTAAACCTAAACCTTAAAAATTCAACTAAAATAGAAAACCTAAACTAAAATAAATAAACCTAAAATAAATAAACTAAATAAAAAAAATAAATAAACCTAAATAAAATAAAAATAAAAAAATAAATAAACTAAAATAAATAAAATAAACTAAATCAACCTTAACCTACTAGTTTAATTAATTTAAAAAAAATAAAAAAATTAAATTAAATTAAAAAAACCCTAACCTTAAACCCTAAACCCTAAAACTAACCCTAAAGCCTAAACCTACAACACTAAAACCTAAACCCTAAACATTAAAACTCTAAACCCTAAACCCTAAAGCCTAAAGCCGAAATCTTAAACTAACCCTAACAGTTAGCTAACCCTAAACCCTAAACTCTAAAACCTACAACCCTAACCCTAAATGCTAAACCCCAAACTCCAACCCCCAAAAACCTAAAAACCTAAACCTAAATTAATTAAAAACTAAAAATAAAATGAATAAAAAAACCTAAACCTAAACATAAAAATAAAATAAAATAAAAAATAAAAACTAAACTAAAATAAAATAAATAAAAACCTAAACTAAACTAAAAAATAAAATAAACCTAAAAATAAAAAAACCTAAATAAAATAAAAACTAAATGTAAAATAAAAATTAAATAAACCTAAATTAAAATAAAATAAAACTAAATAAAAACCTAAACCTAAAAAATAAAACTAAAAATAAAAAAATAATAAATTAAAAAAAACAAAAAATTAAACATAAACCTTAAACCTAAAATAAACAAAAACAATTAAACCTAAATCTAAACTAAAATAAACTAAACTAAAATAAATAAAACCTAAACCTAAATCATAAACTAAATAAAATAAAATAAACTAAAAATAAACCTAAATCTAAACTAAAAAAATAAAACCTAAAAATAAACCTAAAATTAAAACTTAAAACCTAAACATAAGAAAATAAAATAAAAACCTAAACTGAAGCCTAAAAATAAAAAATAAGAAAGCTAAACCTTGAAAATAAAATAAAATTAAAACTAAACAAAAAAAAATAAACATAAACATACACCTAAACTTAAAAAATAAACTAAAATAAATAAATTAAACGAAATAAAAATAAAAAATAAAATAAACTAAAATTAATAATAAATAAACGAAATAAACCTAAACATACTGAACTTTTAAAATCCTAAACCCTAAACCCTACACCCTAAACCCTAAATAAACCCTAAACCTAAACCTAACCCTAAAACTAACCCTAAACCTAAATCAGAAACTACAATCAGAATCCTGACCCTAAACCTAAAAAAACTTAAACCCTAAACCCTAAACACTAAACCATAAACCCTAACCTTAACCTTAAACCCTAAACCGTAAACCCTAAAACCATAAACCCTAAACCCTAAACCTTAAACCCTAAACTAAAACCCTAAAAACCTAAAACCATAAAACCTAAACCCTAAACCTTAAACTGACCCTAAACCATAAAAAATAAACTTTAAACCCTAAACCTGCAAAACTCTAAACCTTAAAGCCTAAACACTAAACTCTAAACCCTAAATGCTAAACCCTAAACCCTAACTTTAACTCTAAACCCTAAAACCCTAAACCATAAACCCTAAACCCTAAACCCTAAACCTAAACCCTAAAAACCTAAAAACCTAAAAATAAAATAAATAAATAATCAAAATGTAAATAGAATAAAATAAAATAAAAATCTAAACTAAAACCTAAATTTAAAAATAAAATAAAATAACAAAAATAAAAATAAGCTAAAATAAAATAAATAAAAAACTATACTAAACTAAAAATTACATAAACTTAAGAATAAAAAACTTAAAAAATAAAAAACTAAAAATAAAATAAAAAACTAAAAATAAAATAAACCTAAAATAAAATAAAATAAAAACTAAATAAAAAAACAAAAATCTAAAAAATAAAGCTAAAAATAAAACCTAAATCCTAAATTAAAAAAACCTAAATCTAAAATAAAAATAAAGTAAACAAATTAAAATAAACCTAAAATAAACTAAACCTAAACCTAAACTAAATAAAATATAATAAACTAAAAATAAACCTAAACCTACACTTAAAAATAAAACCTAAAAAAATAAAATAAAAGCCTAAACCTAAACCTAAAAATAAAAAATAAAACCTAAACCTTAAAAATAAAATTAAAATAAAACTGAACTGAAAAATAAACCAAAACCTAAAAAATAAACTAAAATAAATAAAATAAAAAAGTAACCTAAATCAAAAATAAACTAAAATAAATAAAAATAAACTAAATAAACTAAATAAACCTAAACCTATCTGTTTAATTGATTTAGAAAAAACCCTAAACCCTAAAACTAACCCTAAACCTACAACCCTAGACCCTAAACACTAAACCCTTGACCTAAACCATAAAAAACCCTAAACCCTAAACCCTAAACTAACCTTAAACCCTAAACCATAAAACCTAAACCCAAAAACCTAAACTAAACTAACTAACCTAAACTATAAACTATAAACTTAAACTCTAAACTAAACCTAAACCTATACTTAAACTATACCTTAAACCTTAAAACTCTAAACACTAAACCTAAACTTGCAAACCCTAAACTCAAAACCTCAACCTAAACACTAAACCAAAAACCCTAAACCCTAAACCCTAAACTCTAAACCCTCAAAACCCTAAACCATAAAGCCTAAACACTAAACTCTAAACCCTAAATCTTAAACATAACCCTGAACTCTAAACCATAAAACCTAAAACCCTAAAATCCTAAACCAAAAACCCTAAACCCTAAATTGTAAACCCTAAACCCTAAAAACCTAAAAACATAAACCTAAATAAAATAAAACATAAAAAACCTAAACCTAAATAAAATAAAATAAATAAAATAAAATAAAAACCTAAACTAACACCTAAACCTAACCTAAAAATAAAATAAAATATGAAATAAAAATAAACTAAAATAAAATAAATTAAAACATAAACTAAATTAAAAAATAAAATAACCTAAGAATAAAAACCTAAATAAAATAAAATCTAGAAATAAAATAAACCTAAGATAAAATAAAAACTAAATAAGAACCTAAACCTAAAAAATAAACTTAATAATGAAACCTAAAAATAAATAAAAAGTAAAACCTAAATCCTAAATTAAAAAAAACTTAAACTTAGAATAAAAAATAAAATAAACAAAATAAAATAAACATAAACCTAAGCTAAAATAATAAATAAAACCTAAACCTAAACCTAAACTAAATAAAATAAAATAAACAAAAAATAAACCTAAACCTAAACTAATAAATAAACCTAAAAATAAACCTATAATAAAAGCCTAAAACCTAAACCAAAATAAATAAAAATAAAAACCTATCCTAAACCTAAAAAATAAAAAATAAAACCAAAACCTAAAAAATAAAATAATAATGAAACTCCACTAAAAAATAAACTAAAATAAAAACCTAAACTAAAATAAATAAACTAAACTAAATAAAAATAAATAAAATAAAATAAACTCAAATAAATAAAAAATAAACTAAATAAACCAAAACCTACTGATTTATTTAACTTAAGAAAAATTTTAAACCCTAAAACAAACCCTAAACCTATAACCCTAAATCTGTAATCCTAAACCATAAACCTTAAATCCTAAAACCCTAAACTCTAAAACCTTAACATTAAATCCTAAACCCTAAACCATAAAACCCTAAACCCTAAACCCTAAACCCTAAAACTTACATCCCAAAAATTTAAACAAACCCTAAACCTTGAACCCTAAATAAACCCTAAACCGTAAGAATGGGCGAACCTTCATGGCGAACATCATCACCAACTAGGCTCAGATCTAGTGATGGAGGAAAAGGCAGAGGTGGCAGTTATCGTAGTGGTGATGGGGGATCTAGAGGTGCTGGTGGATATGGAGGTGGTGGTCAGAGCAGTGGTGCTTATGAAGGTAGCAGGAGCAACAGAGGTTACAACTGTGGTGGTGGAAGAGGGAGAGATGTGGGATATGATGACAAATCCTACTACTTGAGATGCGGGGGTGGTTCTAATGAGAGCTAGATAAACTAAAGAATGTTTGATCTGATCTGCTGCTTATAAAAAATTATCTCTACAATAGAGATGGTTCTACTTATGTAGGGTTTTTGACTATGGGTGCTCATTTTTGATTTATGTCATCGATTGTATCTTAGAAAACTTGGGGTGCTACTTGGTTGATGAAATCAAAAAGAAGAATGTTGAATCTGAATTTGTTCTTTGCTAAAAAAAATGTTAAACTCTAAACTAAAACTTAAACCCTAAACCCTAAACCCTAAACCCTAAACCCTAAACACTACAATCCCTAAACCATAAACCTTACACCCTAAATATTAAACCTTAAACTCTAAAACCCTAAACCTTAAGCCCTAAACCCTAAACCCTAAAATTTTGTAACCCTAAACCCTAAAACCTACAACCTTAAACCCTAAACCCTAAACCCCAAACCCCAAACCCTAAACCTTAAACTAACCCTAAACCCAAAATTAACCCTAAACACTAAACTAACACTAAACCCTAATCCTAAACCCTAAACCCTAAACCTTGAATAAAGATGTCATTAGGAGTAGATCTAAAAAATGACCTAATCCTAACATAGTTATGGTAGCTAAAGAAAATGCCTTCAAGAGACTTTCCCTTGACTATTAGAGATTTGAATACCCTAAATCATATTATAATACCATATATTATAGTATAATGTAGCATCATACATTTGAGCATGTAGTGATGTGTTTTTGGATGTTATAAGATGTTTTGAAATGTTTTAGTATATTATGGTATTGTGCCCTATAGTCTTCATAGAAATTCTGATTTAATAAATCAGATGATGAAAATTGTTAAATTTGAAGTGGGAATTAGGTTATAGTACCAAAGGTGTGCTACCACTTGTAGTCTAAAAGTAAGAATTTATGTTAAAATAAATATTATATGTTGTAGCATTGTATAACATCATATATCATAATATATTATTTTGCACATTTTAAATTCTTTAGTATTTTACAATCATAAATCAAGCTTACACTAGCATTATTTATAAAAATGTTGATTTAGACTTTAAAATGGTGGAATTTGGCCAAATTCATAATAGGTAGAGCATGGCATCATAATATATTATTTCAATTTAAAATATGTAAGTGATATGACTAAAATATATATTTTTTATTGTTTAGACTAATTTATGATTTTTTATCTTAAGCAATCCCTTGTGACGTGATATGCAATATAATATAATATAACATGATATAGTGTATTATAATATTGGATGGCATAACATAGTGTACTATTGTGTATTACTACTTTTTTTATCATATTTTAGTTTGTTATAGTATGATGTAGAGTTTGTACTAGTATAATTCATAAAAATATTGATTTATAGGATGAGATGTTGAGATTTGGGTAAATTTAAGGTATGCTTTAGGGAACATCATTGGGGGTGTGCTATGGTGTGTCATTTAATCAAAAGAATGGAATTTTGCATCCAAAATAAATGTTCATTTTTCAACCAAATTTTATAAATTTTTTGCTTAAAGTGATTCATTTTAAGGTGTAATGTAATATAATATATTATGAAGCATATTAAAATATAATGTACATAACAATATAACTTCACATATATATGAATGTGGTGGTGTGTTAATAAATGTTATTGTACATTTTAGTATGTTTTACTTTTGTTATAATACATTGGGTAAAACTCACAAAATGTTAATTTGAAGGTTGAGATGGAAGAATTTGGCCAAATTCAAGGCACACACCAAGAAGCAACACTAAAATTATGCTATTTTGTACCATTTCTAATAAAAAATTAACAATTTTACATCCAAACTGAACATTATTCTAATTTTGAGAAAATTTTATTATTTATTCCTTATAAGTGATTCTAATGAGGTGTAATGTTAGATAATATATTATATTATAGCAATTTATAATATAACATCATATATTATAATATAATATAGTGTGTTAATTCACAATATAATGTGTTTTGCATGATATTGTATAGTTAGTTTGAGCTTGCACCATCACAAATCATAAAATGTTGATTACAATGTTAAGATGATGTAATTTGAATAAATACATTGTTAGGCTTTTAGTTTAAGTATTAAAGGTGTGCATAAAAGAAAAAAAAATAAGATTTGATTAGAATTCCATGTCAAAGACATGGAGGGAGATCCGCTAGGGGATCACACATGCATTGGACATGACATGTGAGGGGTCTATATCAAGGGAATATAAGAAGAAAATATGCTAGGGAAAAGGTTCAAATTTGATTTGATTATATGATTTGTGGAAAGAAGATTCGCTCGGGATAAGAATCTATAATCCACCAGGGATTAAGATCGAATCGACTTTAATTTGTTTTGTTTTAATTGATGTGTAGGCATATCTGCTAGAGATATGGGCTCGAGTCCACTGGGATGGAGTATATGAACCTTCCACTAGAGAAGCAAGTTCATGCTATCCATTGGGGATTGGGATTTGAGTTTGATTTCATAGATTTGTTTGGGGATGTATCCACTAGGAATAAGAGTTTGGTTGGATTTCTTTGATTTAGTCTCTACTGGGGGAGTAGGTTTCATTTGGCTCCACTAAGAAGGTTGGTTTTGAATTTGATTTATTTGCTTGACTTGTTTATATATGATTTGGGGCTCCACTGGGAGAAGGGTGTGATTTAACTCCACTGGGGAAAATTAGATTGGGTTTGATTTAATTTGAGTTAATGTATGAATGAAGGCGTTGGACCCGAGAAGAGGCTATTAGCCTGACCGCCTCAAGTTTACAAATCCAAAGGGATAGTCTACATGCTAAGGGGTAGAGCTAGCCAACCTAAGGGGTTGCCTTTCAGTGTGCAATGGTTGTGCTAGGAAGAAGGCATAGCAGACTTACATCTTCCAAAGTAAGGAACAACCAGTTGACCTATTGGGATGCACAATAAATCAACGACCTTCACCACCAGAGTGAATGCTGTTGGGGACTTATATTAACTTAAAAGTAGTCAAGGTTAATTTTATCATAATTTCATGGGATTTGATATGTTTTATTTGGTTTAGTATGATTTTGAATTGAAGGCATATCCGTTGGGGATGTGAGCTCGATTAAATTTGATAGATTTAATTTATGGACCATGTCAGTGTGCGATGGACCCATTGAGAAGGGGTTCTATCAGACTTGTCCTATCTCAGATTTACAAATCCAAAGGAATAGACTACTAGCTGTGGGGTAGATCTAGCCAACCTAAGGCGTTGCCTTTCGGTGTGCAACGATTATGTAGAAAAAAGGCATAGTCGACTTACATCTTTTAAAGCAGGGAACAACCACTGGGTGACCTATTGGTAGCACAAAAAATCGAACATGACTTAGGGGTGACTACTGAGTGAATGACTCTAGGGACTTATATCAACTCAAGAGCAGTCAAGTGATTCTTATAGGGAGTTTTGTTGAGACTGCTCTAAAGATAGGATGCTTGCTTGGGAAAAGATACCGCTAAGGGTGTTCTTCTAATCAACAAGTGAATATATATTTTGTTTATATGTTTGCGTGGACTCTATTGGTGAGGGACTACATTGAGAAGGGCTATGTCATCTTGACCTATCTGATTCGACCAAGGGAGAATCTACACATCCACATGATGGATTCTCCAACCATAGGGGTGGTTACTAGAAAGGGAACTATCCAATCTAATAGTAACCTGGTAGTGTCTAAATGGGGTTGCAAAGGATGTGATCCAAATATAGTGCCCACAAGGGAGGTGCTGTTAGGGGCATTATCTTGAGCCCAAAAAGAAAGCTTATAGGTGTGTATGGCCAACTTAAGGAGAAAGTGTAGCAAACTTACATCTACCATGAGTGGTGTATCTTAAGGTGAGAACCAACCAACCTAAGGTGTATCCGTAGTATGAGAGGTGTATCCATCAGCATAGTGAGAACCAACCAATCTAAGGTTCCCATTGGTGTGCAATGATCAATCTGGAAAGATAGTGTGTAGGCTTATAACTTTTCAAGTGGAACTGGTCATCAGGATAGTTTATCGTTGGTAGGATATATCTAACCTAGAATGACTAATGAGAGTGCAAGTGGGTAGGAGGACCCACTTGAACCATTAGGTGGGAAGGAGCCTCGGAAGGGGACTTATCCTAAACCTCAAATATACTTGACTAAGTCAATGCACGAAGGCTAATCCAAGAAGAAAGCGTAATAGACTCACATCCTCTTAAACAAAGCCAACATGAGGTACTGCCACACAAGAAGGCCTACCAAACTAACAAGGTGCTCATCGCACAAGTGGCCAAGTAAAAGAAGGAAAGCATAGGAGTTACATCCTCCAAAGCAAGAAGACCACTGGGTGACATACTAGGTAGACGTCACCACCATACAGTGAAAGTGAGTGTCGATGTGGGTGTTATCTCAACTCAGAGTAGCCCGAGATAAAACTTATGTATTTATTTTATATGTTTGTGTGTAATTTGTGTTTGTATTGTGTTGATGAAGGATAGGGCATCGTTCAGGTTCCTTATACCTGCCCTAAACACATCGTGGCAGATTCACAAATAAGAATACTTTCAACATGGAAGAGATTTAATTCAAAATGGAATTTTCATTGATGATAATTATTTTTAAACATAATTTATAATATTTCATTAAGTAGAGCCCATTGATTGGAAGCATTGAGTGCTTTACCTTATGATTAATAAGATAATAAGGTCATCCTTGGTAGGCCTTCTCTATGAAAAAAGGGCCTTCCCAAATGGGTTCAAACTTGTCTCCCATCTAACGACGGCAACAATCGCTCCTTAGAACTAAAATAAGCTCTCCTTCATGAAAAGCTCTAGGATGGACCAACTTGTTGTAAGCTTGAATCATTTTAGCTTTGTAACAAATTTTGGCATGACGTGCTCTCTTCTCCAAACAAACGAGCTCTTCTAACTACAACTTGGCATTCTGCTCTGATGATCTTGCTACCCACAGCTATCCTTAGTGATGGGAGTTGAACTTTTAATGATAGAATGGCTTCGGACCCATACTCTAAGGAAAAAGAGTGACGAGTTCTAAATGTGGTATAGTAGACCCACAAGGCTTCAACTAACTGCTCATGCCACTGTCACTTGTTATTATCGAGTGTCTTCTTCAATATTTGGATGAGAGTTTTATTGAAGGCTTCTACTAAGCCTTTTTCCCTTGGGTAATGAGATAGAATATCTCCAATCTTTGTTGTGTCTCTGATCAAAGTTGTTGATCTCGGTGCTTTTGAATGCAATACCATTATCAGATATAATTCCTTGAGGCACTCCGAACCTATATATGATATGATTCATAAAAAATTGGAGCACATGCTGAGTTGCGAGCTCTCTGAGCGCAATCGCCTTCACACATTTGAAAAAGTAGTCAGTAGCAACTAAGATGAACTAATGACCCTTGGAATGAGGATCAATCACACCATGTGACAACACTGAATGGCCATGAGGCCAATGTAGGATGTAGAATGTTGGTGGTTATGTAGGACCACTGTATTTGAGATTGGTTGCATCACCTAGCTGTATCCATGTAGTCTTTGATCATCGATGGTTAGTAGTATCCAAGTATCCTGATCTTCTCTTTCATCTTCGAACCAGATTGTATGACTCCACATAATCCTGACTGTAACACTAAACCCTAAAAATGGATAGAACCATGATAGGAGGAACATCACCGGCCAACCGTCTCCCGGTGGGAGGTGAAGGTGGAGGCATGGTTATCGCAATGGTGGTGGGGATGGAGGTGCTAGTGGATATGGAGGTGGTGGTTGGAGAATGGTGGTTATGCGGGACGAGCAAAGGTTACCATGGTGGTGGTGGTGGAGGGAGAGATCGGGGATATGATGGTGGATCCTACAACTTGAGAGGCTGGGGTGGTTCTGATGGGAACTGATAAACTAGAGAACGATCAATCCATTCTATTACTTATGGAAATGTCTTCTTACAGTAGAGATGGTTCTAGTTATCTACGATATTTGATTTGCTCTATGTGTGCTCATTTCTGATCTATGTCATCATTACTATCTTAAAAAAACTTGTGTTACTTAGTTGATGAAATCAAAAAGAAGAAATGTTGAATTTGAATTTGTTCATTATTAAAAAAAAACTATAAACCCTAAACTTAAACCCACAACCCTAAATCCTAAAAACCATAAACCCTAAACCCTAAACTTTAAACCCTAAACCTAAGAAAACCCTAAACCTTAAACCTTAAACCCTAAACCCTAAACCCTAAACATAAACCTAAACCCTAAACCCTAAACCCCAAACCTTAAACCCTAAACCCTAAACCCTTAAAAACATAAAAACCTAAACCTAAACTAAATAAAACCTAAAAATAAAATAATAAATTAAAATACCTAAGCCAAAAAAAAAAAATAAAATAAAACCTAAACTAAACCTAAACCTAAACCTAAAAAGAATATAAAATAATTAATAAAACTAAAATAAAAAATAAATAAAAACTAAACTAAACTAAAAAATAAAAACCTAAATAAAATAAAACTAAACCTAAAATAAAAATAAAATAATCTTAAAATAAAATAAAATAAAACTAAATACAAACTAAACCTAAAAAATAAACCTAAAAAATAAAACCTAAAACTAAATAAAAATAAAACCTAAACCCTAAACCAAAAAAAACCTAAACCTAAAATAAAATAAAATAAACCTAAACTAAAATAAACTAAACTAAATAAATAAAACCTAAACGTAAATCTAAAATAAACTATACATAATCCTAAACCCAAACTAAATAAAATAAAATAAACTAAAAATAAACCTAAACCTAAACTAAAAAAATAACTAAAAATAAACCTAAAAAAAAACCTAAAACAAAACCTAAAAAAAAAATAAAACATAAACCTAAACCAAAAAATAAAAAATAAAACCTAAACCAAAAAATAAGCATAAATCTAAACCTTATACTAAAATAAACTAAAATTAAAACCTAAATTAAAATAAATAAACTAGACTAATAAAGAAAATAAACAAAATAAAAAATAAAATAAATAAATAAAAAAAATAAACCTAAGTTTTTAATTAATTTAAAACTCTAACCTAAACTAACCTTAAACCCTAAATAATACCTAACCTAAACCCTAAACCCTAAACCCTAAACCCTAAACCCTAAACCCTAACCTAAACCCTAAACCCTAAACCCTAAACCCTAAAACCATAAACCCAAAACCCTAAACTTACCCTAAACCCTAAACCCTAAACCTTTAAAACTATAAACCCTAAAGCCTAAACCTTAAACCCTAAACCTTAAAACAAAACCTAAAGAAAACTAAATCCTAAGCCTTAATCCTAAACCTCACCTAAACCATAAAATTAAACCTAAACCCTAAACCATAAACCTAAACCCTATAACTATACCCTAAACTTTAACCCTAAACCAAAACCATAAACCTAAATGTAGAAACACTAAACCCTAAACCATAAACCCTAAACCCTAAAAACCTAAAAAGCTAAACCTAAACTAAATAAAACCTAAAAATAAAATATATAGAAAAACCTAAACCTAAATATAATAAAAAATAAAATAAAAAACTTAACTAAAACCTAAACCTAAACCTAAAAATAAAATAAATTAAACTAATAAAATTAAACTAAAATAAAATAAATAAAAACCTAAATAACTAAAATATAAAATAAACCTAAGATTAACAAAACCTAAATAAAATAAAACTAAATGTAAAATAAAATAAAATAAACTTAAAATAAAATAAAATAAAACTAAATAAAACCTACACCTAAAAGGTAAAACTAAAATAAATAAAAAATAAAACTTAAACCCTAAACTAAAGAAAACCTAAACCTAAAATAAAATAAAATAAACCTAAACCTAAACCTAAACAAAATTAAAATAAAATAAAATAAATAAAACCTAAACCTAAACTTAAACCTAAACCTAAACAAAATAAAATACAATTAACTAAAAATAAACCTAAAACTAAACTAAAAAAAATAAAACCTAAAAATAAACCTAAAATAAAACCTAAAAAAAACCTAAACTAAAATAAATAAACTAAACTAAATAAAAAAAAAAATAAACCTAAATAAAAATAAAAAATAAAATAAACTAAACAAACCTGAACCTACTAGTTTACTTAATTTAAATAAAAACCCTAAACCTAAATCCTAAACCCTAAACCCTAACATTAAACCCTAAAACTAACCCTAAACCCTAAAACCTAAACTTACAACCCTAAACCTACAACCCTAAACCTTAAACTCTAAACCCTAATCCCAAACCTAAAACATAAACCCTAAACCCTAAAACCTAAAACCCTAAACCCAAAACCTAAACCCTAAACCTAAACCCAAACCCAAAACCTAAACCCTAAACCTAAACCTAAACCCTAAATCCTAAACCTTAAACCCTAAACTAACCCTAAACCTAAACCATAAACTAACCCAAACCCTAGGAATGGGCAGAACCTTGATGGTAGGAACATCACCGCTAACTAGGATCTGCCATCATATCCTCGATCTGGAAGTGGAGGTGAAGGTAGAGGAGACGGTTATCGTAGTGGTGGTGGAGATCTGGAGGTGATGGTGGATATGGAGGTAGTGGTCAGAGTAGTGGTGGTTATGGAGGAGGAGCGGAGGTTATAGGTGATGGCGTGAGGGACAGATCGGTGATATGATGGCAAATCTTGCTACTCGAGAGGTGGGGGTGGTTCTGATGGGAACTGGAAAAATTGAAGAACGACCGATCCGATTTGCTACTTATGGAACTTTGTCTTTACAATAAATATGATTCTACTTATCTAGGGTATTTGATTTGCTCTATGGGTGCTCATTTTTTATCTATGTCATCGCTTGTGTCTTAAAAAACTTGGGGTGCTACTTGGTTGATGAAATCAAAAAGAAAAAATGTTGAATCAATTTGTTCTCTATTAAAAAAACTTTAAACCTTAAACCTGAAACTAAAACATAAACCCTAAACCTAAAATCTAAATTCTAAACCCTAAACCCTAAACCCTAAAACACTAAACCCCAAACCCTAAATCCTAAACCTAAACCAACCTAAACCCTAAAAGTTAAAACCTAAACATAAACTAAATAAAACCTAAAAATAAAATAAATAAAAAAATCTAAACCAAAATAAAATTAAAAAATATAATAAAATAAAAACATAAACTAAAACATAATCCTAAACCTAAACCTAAAAGAAAACAAAACAAAAAATAAAAACTAAACTATAATAAAATAAATAAAAACTTAAACTAGACTAAAAAAACTAAATAAAATAAAAACTTAACCTACAATTTAAAAAAAAATAAACATAAAATAAAATAAAAACTAAATAAAACCCTAAACCTAAAAATAAACCTAAAAATAACTAAAAATAAAACATAAACCCTAAACTAAAATAAAACCTAAACCTAAAATAAAAATAAAATAAACAAAATAAAATAAACCTAAACCTAAATAAAATAAACTAAACTAAAAAATAAATAAAACATAAACCTAAAATAAACTAAAAAAACTAAACCTAAACCTAAACTAAACAAAATAAAATAAACTAAAAATAAACTAAACCTAAACTAAAAAATAAAACCTAAAAATAAACCTAAAACCTAAACCTAAAAAAATAAAATAAAAACCTAAACCTAAACCTAGAAATAAAAAATAAAACTTAAATGCAAAAAATAAATAAAAATAAAACTCAACTTAAAAATAAACCAAAACCTAAAAAATAAACTAAAATAAAAACCTAAACTAAAATAAATAAACTTAAAATAAGTAAACTAAACTAAATAAAAAATAAAAAATAAAATAAACTCAAATAAAATAAATAATAAACCTAAACTACCTACTGGTTAATTAAAAAAAATCTTAAACTCTAAAATTAACCTAAACCCTAAACCCTAAACTACAACCAAATCCCTAAATAAAACCCTAAAACCCTAAACTCTAAACCATGAACCTAAACCCTAAACCCTAAATCCTAAACCCTAAACCCTAAAACCCTAAACCCTAAACCCTAAACCCTAAAACCTATAACCCTAAACCCTAAACCCCAAACCCTAAACCCTAAACTAACCCTAAACCATAAACCCTAAACTAACCGTAAACCCTAAACTCTAAACTAACCCTAAACCCTAAGAAAAGGAGGAACATCACAACTAGGCTCGCCTAGATCTGGTGGTGGAGGAGGGAGACATTATCATAGTGGATCTGGGAGGTGGTGGATATGGAGTGGTGGTGAGCGGGTGGTTATGGAGGTGGGAGGAGTTACGATGGTTACAACCATGGTGGTGGCGGATGGAGAGATCAGGGATATGATGGAAGATCATGTTATTCGAGAGGTGGGGCTTGTTCTGACAGGAACTAGAGAAACTAAAGAACTGCTGATCCGATATGCTGCTTATGAAACTGTGTCTTTATAGTAAAGATGTTTCTACTTATCTAGGGTTTTTGATTTGCTCTATAGGTGCTCATTTTTTTATCTATGTCATCGCTTGTCTCTTAGAAAACATGGGGTGCTACTTGGTTGATGAAATAAAAAAAAAGAAATGTTGAATCTAAATTTTTTCTTTGTTAAAGAAAAATCTTAAACCCTAAACCCTAAACCTTAAAACCCTAAACTAAATATAAACCCTAAACATAAAACCTAAACCCTAAAACCTAAACCCTAAACACTAAACCCTAAACCCTAAACCTTAAACCCTAAACTCTAAACCCTAAAACCTTAAACCCTAAACCCTAAACCCTGAACACTAAAACCATAAACCCTAAACCCAAAACCTACAACCCTAAACCCTAAACCATAAACCCTAAATTAACCCTAATCCCTAAACTAACCCTAAACCCTAAACCCTAACCTTAAACCCAAAACCCTAAACTTTGATTAAATATTTCATTATGAGTAGATCTAAAGAATGACCTAATCCTAACATAGTTATGGTAGCTAAAGAAAATTTCTTCAAGAGACTTTCCCTTGTCTATCAGAGATTTGAATACCCTATACCCTAACACTAAATCATAATATAATACCATATATTATAGTATAATGTAGCATAATATATTTGAGCATGTAGTGAAGTATTTTTGGATGTTATAAGATGTTATGAAATGTTTTAGTTTATTATGGTATTATGTCGTATATTATATTAATATAAGTCATAAAAATATTGATTTAATAAATTAAATGATGAAATTTGTTAAATTTGAAGTGGAATTAGGTAGTACCAAAGGTGTGCTACACCAATTGTAGTCTAAAAAAGTAAGATTTTATGTTCAAAATAAATATTATATGTTGTAGCATAGTATAACATCATATATCATAATATATTATCACATTTTAAATTCTTTTTAGTATTTTACAATCATGCATCAAGCCTACACTAGCATTGTTTATAAAAATGTGTATTTAGACTTTAAAATGGTGGAATTTTGCCAAATTCATAATAGGTAGAGCATGGCATCATAATATACTATTTCAATTTAAAATATGTAAGTGATCCACTAAAATATATAGTTTTTTTATTTAGAATAATTTTATGATTTTTTATCTTAAGCAATCCCTTGTGATGATATGCAATATAATATAATGTAATATGTTATAGTGTATTATAATGTATGATGTCATAACATAGTGTAGTATCATGCATTATAGCATACAATTGTGTATTAGTACTTGTTGTTTAACATATTTTAGTTTGTTATAGTATGATGTAGTAGAGTTTCTACTAGTATAATTCATAAAAATACTAATTTATAGGTTAAGATGATGGGATTTGGCCAAATTTAAGGTAAGCATTAGGGAACATCATCAAAATGTATTATGTGTCATTTAATCAAAAGAATGAAATTTTGCATCCAAAATAAATGTTCATTTTAACCAAACTTTATAAATTTTTTCTTAAAGTGATTCATTTTAAGGTGTAATGTAAGATAATAAATTATATGAAAGCATATTAAAATATAATGTACATAACAATATAACTTCATATATATATGAATGTAGTGGTGTGTTACTAATTGTTATTGTATATTTTAGTATGTTTTACTTTGTTATTACACATTAGGACAAAACTCATGAAAATGTTAATTTGAAGGTTGAGATGGAAGAATTTGGCCAAATTCATGGCACACACCAAGAAGCAACACCAAAATTATTCTATTTTATACCATTCTAATAGAAAAATATCAATTTTACATCCAAAATGAACATTATTCATATTTTGAGAAAATTTTATTATTTGTTCTTTTTAAGTGATTCTAATGAGGTGTAATGTTAGACAATATATTATATTCTAGAAAATTATAATATATCTTCATATATTATAATATAAATAAAGTGTTAATTCACAATAATATGTTTAGCATGATATTGTATAGAGCTTGCACTATCACAAATCATAAAATGTTGATTACAATGTTAAGATAATGTAACTGATGAATACATTTTAGCTTTGAAGTATTAAAGGTGTGCATAAGAGAAGAAATTATATTTGATGGAATTCCATGTCAGACATGGAGGGAGATCCTTAGGGATCACACATGCAGGACATGACATGTGATCTATGTCAAGGGCATAGAAGAAAATCTCTAAAGGTTTGAATATAATTTGATTATATGACTTGTAGAAAGAAGATCCATTGGGGATAAGAATCTATAATTACATAAGAATCTATAATCCCATGGATTAAGATTGAATCGAATTTTAATTTATTTTATTTTAATTGATGTGGAGGCATATACTAGGGAAGCAAGTTCACACTATCCAATCAGAGATTTAGTTTGATTTCAGATTTGATTGGGATGTATCCATTGGGAATAAGAGTTTGGTTGGATTTTTTTGATTTTGACTTTCTGGAGTTGGTTTAATTTGCCCCACTAGAGTGGTTGGTTTTGAATTTGATTTATTTGCTTGACTAGTTTATATATGATTTGGGGCTCATTGGGAGAAGGTTGTGATTTAACTCCACCGGGAAAATCATATGTTTAGTTTAATCTAAGTTAATGTATGGAATTTGGAATGACAAAGTAAATTTTATATTAGATTGACCTACCTTTTACAAATCCAAAGGGATAGTCTCGATGGTAGAGACAACCATGGGGTTGCCTTTAGTGCAATGGTTATGCTAAGAAGAAGGGACTTACATCTTCCAAAGTGGAACAATAAGGGTGACCTTGGATGCACATAAAATAACACTTATTATAAGTGAATGCCACTAGGATGTCAACTTAGACTTATTCAAGATTAATTTTATTCTAATTTCATGTGATTTGATATGGTCATTTGGTTTAGTTTATTGAGTTTGCATCTTTGGGAGCTGATTAAATTTGATAGATTTAATCTATGGACCATGTCGGGTGATGGACCTATTAAGAGGGCTATATCACTCTGATATGTGTTGTTTTATATGTTTGTGATTTGTATTTATTTTATGTGATGAAGGATGATGTAGAGTTCCTTACACCTACTATAAACACATCATGATCTTAAACAAGAATACTTTCAACATGGAAGAGACCAAATTTGGAATCATTGATGATAGTTATTTTCAAACATGATTTATAATATTTCAAGTAGAGCCCATGGGAAGCATTTCCCCTCTAATGATTAATGATAGATTCTCTTCTATGGCCTTCTCTCTATGGAAAAGAGAGCTTCCCAAGTGGTTCAAACTTGCTCCCATTACGATAAGCAACAATCGTCCTTAAAACTAAAAATAAGCTCTCCCACTTAAAAAAGATCTAAGAGCAAACTTATGTGAGTCTAAGTCATTTGATTTGTATAACTGAGGTTTTAGATGTTCACAGTCTCTCCTCCAAACCTTTGAGCTCTTCTAACCTAACTTTGCATTCTTCATTGTGATCACACTCATTATCTTTAGTGATAGAGTTGGACTTAATAAGAAGCTACCCATACACTAAGAAGACTAGACCAAGTTGGAGTTCTATATGGTGGGTAGAGGCTTCAACTAAGGTGATGCCACCATGCTTGTATTGTCAAGTATCTTCTTGTATTTGGATGAGTTTTGTTAAAGGCTTTGCTAACCATTTTCCTTGACATTGATGGAATATCTCCAATCTATGATGTGTCTTCACAAAAAATTGTTTATCTCGATGCTCGAATGCAATACATTATCGATAATTCATGGCACTTCAAACCTATATGATATGCTTCCTAAATAATTTGAGCACATGTGAGCTCGAATTCTAAATAATTTTACCCATTTGGAAAAGTAGAAAGCTATGAATCGACCTTGGAAGAAGGAAAATCAATGACCACTATGTCAATACTCCAACACTGAATGGTCATGACCAATGTAGGATGTAATGTGGTGGTTGGTGTGGACCACACCTATTTTACAATCCTTTAGCTACATGCATGCAATGATCATGGCATTAATATCCTAGTCTCTTAATCTTGTCTTTCATCTGATTATTGGCTTCACATAATCTGAGAGATTGATCATGATCTTAGCTTCATGCTTGTCTAAATAACATAACCACATATGATCAAAAGACTATCTAATAAGACACCATCCTAGAGGAAGTCTCTCCTACTTTGGATGGTTGAGACTTCTCTTGTATTTAATGATGAAAGATTACCTCCACCCAACTCTTCATTCTTCTTGAATGGCAATCTTCAAGAGAGTATTTTTGATAGTTCAATATCAATAAAGGACAAGACTAGTCTACTTTGGACCTTAATGATATGGACTCATCCTGGACATGCCAACTCAACAAGCTTACAAAGCATATGTTGAGATTCTCCTCATGGAATCTTATAAATGGTAACCTTGATTTGGGAACAAGATGGTGTGCTTGAGGGGATGGAGCTTGCTTTATAACCTTATAGGACCCGGATTTGGAATAACTGAGAATCCAAAAGATGTTGATGTTCTGCTATAATGGCTAACTGTGACGCAATGAGACTCATAGCTTCATTATGTGCAAGGATGGACAATGATATGAGAATTCATCATCATGCTTTGAAAGAGATCTATTCACCCCTAACTTTCCTGAATAGTAGTTTGGTTCTTCTCTTGAGAGAAGCATATCAAAGTATCATCCCTGAATGCTAACATTAAGTTACTTTGTTCATCTGAAGATCATCACTTTTGTGGTTCTTCGTGATTTTGATTCCCTGGTGTTAGACAATAAACTGAAGGAATTTTTATGAAGCTATTCCGAATGGATACTTTAGGGGGTTCATTTTGAGGTTTAATTATTTTAACTGTTCAAAAATAACTATTAAGTCAAAGAGATGGTCTTCCTTTTCTTTTCTTTTGACCATGAGATTATCGACATAGCACTCGACTTGATGATGAATGAGTTCAATGAAGATTCAAGTCTAGCGTATGTAGACCACATTTTTATGGTTGAAAGCATGACCTTATAGTAATAGATTCCGATCATGGTTCTAAAAGTAGTGTTTCTTTCTTCTTCAGAGGCCATCTTTATTTGGTTATATCCAGATGAGCCATCCATGAAAGAGAAGGCTACATGAGATGAGGCAATGTCCACCATCAGCTCTTGGATTGGGAGTGGAAATTCGTCTTTTGGACATGCCTTATTTAAGTCCATAAAATCAATACATATGTGAATTTGGCTATTCTTTTTCTTAATTGGGACAACACTAGCTAACCAAGTAAGGTATTTTTTCTTTCTGGATGAAGCCAGCATCGATCAGCTTCTTGACTTCATAAATGACCTATTATTTTATGTCTAATCATATGCATCTAGGAGTTTATTTGATAGGTTTAGCAATAGGCTCTATTGCTAGTTTATGGGCTTTTACGTTAGGAGCCAATCTAGACATCTCTTCATAACTCCATGCAAAATAGTCCTTAAACTCAATCAACAGCTAAACTAAGTCATTTGTTTCAATTTCATTCAACAAAGACCTGATGTATGTCAGGCGTGGATCTTCTTTAGTTCCTAAGTTAATTTCCTATAGCTCGTTGACATGATCTCTTCTTCAAAGTCTGGCAGTGCATCTTTGACTTTAAATTCATCTGGATAATTTGAAGTTTCTAGGCATAGCTCCTCATATGAGTTAATGTGATTTGAAAAGAACCTATCAAATTCCAAATGATGTGATGACTAAGCAAAGAATCATCATCGACTAGACCCAGCATCAAATCCGTCTTGATTGAGCTTTTGCATTTATTCTTTTATATTCTTATGAAGTAGTCGACCTATACTTTGACCAAGTATGTGGGATTAACCCTTGCTAAATTATGAACACAAGGCAAGTACCAATCAAAAGGTAATTCTATTAAATCTTTATAGGAATCATCCTCAAGTTCTACATCAACTTTTTGACTTGAGCATGATGCTCCCAGAAAGAACTTCTGAGTCTTCACACCTGTGGATGACTTAGGGGCTTCCTTAATTACCAAACTCTCAACTTTTTGAGAGGAAAATGGGGTTAGAGCTAAGGTTCCCAACTGATGCCTAAATGTTTCACATATAGACTTGGATACACTTATGCTTTGCTTTGGCCCGTCTCCATCGCTATCTGCTCAAGTGTCACCTCAAGGAAATCTACTTGAGAAGAGCTGGTGTGTTAACCATATAAGACTCATCCTAAGAACTAGATTTTAAGTCTATATGGATAAGTGTACTCTAGACAAATTTTTTTGTTGGATGGCCATTAAAAAGGTTTTCCACCCTTGGGACTGCCTTTGAACTTCCTCTTCCTTTGCCTAGTGGAGGTCAGATCGTCCTTCCCATATGTTCGAATGGAGTAACACAATGTGGGTGAAATCTAATGTCAGGCTCCACTTCCTCCTCCAAGTCTTTTTTTGCTCCCTTTTATTTTCTTTTTCATTTTCTCTTTTCTTTTCTTTTTCATTTTCTCTTTCTTTTTCTTTTTCTTTTTCTTTTATTTTTAAACTTTGGCCAAGTTCATGATAATAGACTTGTTGATTTTGAGGGAGGTAGTAAGCCTCATCCTCATATATGCCAACCTCGTGAACTGTAAATGTCTTGAGATCACCTTTGACACAGTAGATGATCCCACCTCTCACAAACTTCATAGACTGATGTAGAGAGGATGGAACTATGTTGTTCTCAAGTATCCATGTTCTCCCAAGAAAAGGGTTGAAAGATGTATCCCAGTCTATAATGTGAAACTTGGCTTCGGTCATCCAATCATCTATCTCCATGGGCAACACTATGGAGCCTAAGGCCCATTGACCTCACTTTTGGTGTACAGATTCAATCTTCCCATCTTAGACTTTCTAGACCCTAAGAATTCCCTAGTAATAAGGCACTTCTAACAATTAGGTAAACACTTAACCTAAGCCTAAAGACTTAGAAGGGTTAACCATATGGTTATCTTGGGATTAGGATAATCAACCTACCCTACAACCCAAATCCAATCCATGTTCACCTTCTCAAACCAAACCTAAAGATCAATTCAAACATAAAATTCAAATCCAAATCCAAAACCAAATTCCAAAACCAAATGATTCAAGCACATGATCAAATCAAAACTTGAAACCCTCCTAAGCCATATTACCTCCAAATAAATCCAAAATCAATTGATTTTCTCATAATCAATTTATATCTTCAATCATCTTCTTAAATAGAAATCAAATCTAAAATGATCTAAACTAAATCAAACTAAATCAAATTAAATAAAACTCTTCCTAAGTCATATGACTCCCCATGGACTTAGCTAAAGCTTAATCCAAATCAAGTCAAACTCAATTGATTTTCACAAATAAATCATATTTTCAATCATCTTCACAAATTTAAATTTAAAATATACATTTAAATCATCAAAACTAAATCAAACCAAATCAAAATCCAAACTAAGCATGACCTAACTCCATGGACTTAGCTAAATACCTTCATTCCAAAACCCAAATTCAATCAATTTTCTCATGAATCAATCATACCTTCAATCATATTCACAAATATAAATAAAATCTACAATCATCAAGCCAAACCAAAATCAACCCAAGTCAAACCTAACTTAACCCTTTTGACTTGAAATTTTCAAATGAACCAAAACCCATTTGAACCAAGTTACTACAATTGAATTTATATATCAATCCCAAAACCATATATAAACTCAACTAAATCAAACTCAACCCAAAATCAAGCCAACTAAACCCAATTGGTCCACTTGACCCAAAGTGGCCAATTTGACCTATTTGAGCCAAGTTCTAATCCTACCCAAATTGGATTGAACCAAGCCCATCAAAACCTCCCATCATGATTGTTGATCACTAAGTTGATCAACTATCATAAATTGTCAAACCAAGTCAACTTGGTCATTTGACAAATTCAAACCTTAACCCATATGAACCCAAACTAGCCAACTTGCAACCTACGCCAAATCCCTTGGAACCAATGATTCATACCAAATCAAAATCAATATCTGAATATGACTTGACCTTCAATTGAGTGAAACCAAACCTAATCTTGACCCAAGTTGACCAAATAGACTTAAAAGACCAAATTGGGTCAAATCAAAATATAAACCAAATTGATTGCAACTAATGGCTCAAGTTCTTCCAAATTGATTGTTGAACTTGACCAAAGCCATGATTGGACCCAATTGAACCCAATTGAACCCAATTGACCTACTTAGCCCAAATTGACCTAAAGGTTCAAGTTGGCCTAAATCAAAACCAAATCTAAATTAATTGAAACCAAAGCCTACTATCACTTTCGATTGGTCAACCCAAAACCAAACTCCAATTTGCTTGGTCAAATTGGTCAACTTAACCCATTTGATTGAAAATGAATTCAAATGAGCCAAAATCAAATCTAAGCCAAACTAAACCAAACCAATTGAACCAAAACATCATAAATTATCATATGAACTTGAACCAACCTTGGTTTGACCCAAATTTGAACCTATAATTTGACCTAAATTAGTCAAATTGAGCCAAATTGACTCCAATTGACTTGAAATTAGGGCTAACCCACTTTTTTCTCATTTCTCCCAAATCAAATCTAATGCCAAATGATCATTCAAAGGGTCAAAGGCATCACATGATAAAAATCACCCATGTAAGTGTTCATTTCCATTCCTTGGTCACTTGGTACTCCCAATGGACCACCTAGAGGACACCTGACTAATGGGTCGTTGGGTTGCCATGACCCATGGGAGGTGAAATCACCTCACCCTCCCCATTGGAGCATTGAAACCCATAGGACACCCATGATTCCTCTTTGGCAGCCACATCCACACCTTCAACCAACCAAGAGCCAACTCACCTCCTCCCCTACCACTCCATAAACTCTCGAGATGGTCAATACCACTAGAAGCCAAACGATCCACCATCTGATCAAGATGAAGAAGGCATACACCACCTCATTTCCACTCAAATACACACAAAATCATTAGAGCCTTAGCTACCCAAGATGAGCTACTAGAGCCATATTCCTAAGCTCCCAAGCTCATTCCTCGATCAAAAATGCCATTCCCATCCATCGGGACACTCCCATTTGATCTAACTTCCCCATTTCTCCATCAAACTCAAATTAACTTTACACACACCTTCCATAGGCCTCATCGAGCAAGAATGAATCATCTCCTAAGCTTCCTGAGCACTGAAGGTGGGACTTGATCAAAATGAGCTCAAATCATCTTCCTTCCAAGTGAACATCAAGGAATTGATCCAATTATTACTCAACTGGTTTCATCTCCACTAGATGAAGCTTCCTCAATCATTCGAGCCACCAATCTTGAGCTCCAATGGTATGCTTCCAAAATTGATCCCAAAAAAATGGGTTGGAGCTTTTTGAAGAAAACTTGCATCTCGTGTGATCTTGACTGTTAGATCCCCTCTGATGGATGTTGTGAAGGTGTGGGATCTTTTTAGAGTTGATTTGAGCTCGAGTAAGCTCATATCAAGTGAGCAATGGTGGACGGACTCCATTCTCCCTCACTCGCATGACGTTAGATCAAGCACGGTCTATTCTGCGTGATCAAAATAGATGGTCATGACTAGATCTAGATCTTATTTAATCCTATTATGCTATGGAATAATCGGAGTTTATCCAATCTTACCACACAAGAGTGAAGAAAGCACATCCGCCACCGCCATGAAGGCTCTAAGTTATAAGTTTTGGCAGCTCACCTCAAAGCCATGGAAAGCACACCATGGAGGCCAATAGGATTAGTCTTTTGCTTAATTAATTATTTTAATGGTCAAACATCTAAAAAATCATAATCAATCATAAAGAAATCAAAAAATGCAAATAAATACTCATTTTAAAGGTCTTTTAGAGGAGAATTAATTAAAAATGATCTTACCTAATTTTGAATAATAATTTAGGTTTAATTATAAAATTAATTAGCTTAATTACTCTTTAATTACTTGAGCAATTAATCCCAATTTTTTTTGGTTAATTTAATGGGATGACCTCTACCACATGATTTTCTTGAGATTTATTGCTCTTAATTAGAAAATTGACTAATTAAATCTTGACTACTCTTTTAAGTTAATTAATTATTACTAATCCCATGAATAGTAACAAAATTGGTTAATTAAGTTTATTAATCATTGTTCAATAGTAGGTGAACTAAATAGGTTGGGACCCTTTCCCAAGTTCATTTCACCCTTTTTAAAATGAAATTAATTAAAATTTAACCAATTAATTAAATCACTTAATCAAATTGAAATCATAATCACATCGACTAATTAAATCATGGTGTTGATCTTTATTTAATAACCTAAAGGAGTTTAATGAAATTATGGTTAGTCCACATGTGTGGAAAAACCATAAGACTAATTAATTAAGTCCCTTAATCTAATTTACTATTAATCATGAGCCAATTGCATTAGGCCCCTTTTATTTTATAGGATCATTGCAAGTTTATTTTTCATGCTTATCATGTTGGCTCATAATTATTTAATTAATTACTTTAACATGACAAAGGTAAGGGTAATTAATTCATCTAATTAAAGGTTCAACTTAATTAACCCATAAAATCAACTTAATTGTATTTCCTTAAATTAAATCAAACCACTAATGTGGGAATGGGTTTAAAATAGCAAGTGATGATTTCTCTTCTCCTCTAAATCAAATCAAATCCAAAACTTAATTAATAAAGAAGCTTTGGTTTGCTTTAAATAATCTTGTTTGATTTGATTTCTTAAGAACTAGTTTGGTTGAATGAATCACATGCTTATATTTGATTGCCTATTTCCAATCATGTTAAACTTGGTATATCATTTGAATTCATGGATCCATCTTTTCAAAATTAAAATAAAATGGATTTCTTTATGTAAGTTTTGCATGTGTTGATTTAATTTAATATATGCATGGCTATTATCATTATTAAATCCAAATGTATTTTTCAAAAGCTTATAAATCAATAATATGTGTTATAATAGTTATATATAAGAAAATGCATGTGCTTAATTAATGTTGAGTTTTCTTTCCTCTATTCATGTTGATTTATATAAGATTGAATGGTAACATATATTGACATCCGAACATGAGGCTTTTTTAGCTAGCTCAAGGAGGTCATTTGTTTAGCTCACTGGTTTAACAATGTATTTCATTCATTATGTATTTTGACATTAGATATAGAGCTTTAATTCATATATATAAATGATTCAATTAAAAAAATGCATGGTTTTCTTTCCCTCATTTATGTATACATCCATGTGTGTCCAAGAAAAGCAAGTATAGTCTAGACATCCAGGAATCCTTTAGTTAGCCCCAAGGAGGTCATTTGATTACTCCCCAAGTTTAATAATGATGTACTTGCCAATATTTTTGTACTTGTATATGTATATGTGATTAGTGAATGAAAATCCCATTTTACATTAAAATTGCATGCATTCATAATTGAATAAGTGGTTGAATTAATTATCCATATGATATGGAGCTTACTTCCTATGATCTTATATACAAATTTACATATGTTTGAATGCAAATGAGTATATGGGCATCCAATACAATTTTAGCTAGCTCCAAGGAGGTCATTTGATTACCTCACTTCTGGTTTAACAATGACAACATGCCTATTTAATTTCATTCTTATGTCCTTTTGTATAAGAATTTGGATAAAGTTTTAAATTAATATGTTTAAATAATTCAATCAAATAAAAGATAAATTCTAAACATACACATACATTCATCATTTAAGTGTGCTAAAATATGTTGCATGTAGAGATACACTTAGATTAAATCTTATGCATGTTACATGTGATGGAAAGGAATGATTTAATATATGTCATGTGGTAGTAATTCAATTAAAATTATCTAAGATGCCTTTATTTTGAATAGGATTATTTAAAGTGAACCTAACTTAGGATTAATTAAATCATTTAATAAGCCATTCACTAAAGAGAACTAAATCAAATTAATATACTTTAGAAAGTGACTTAAGGTAGGGATGAAAGAGGGCAATCCTCTTTTCTCTTTATTACACTTAGTTGCTAAGTGTAATCAAATGAAACAAAATAAAACACACATTAAAATTCTCAAACCATTTAACCTAGTTCAAGTGAAATCAACCTTTCATGTTAAATTGAATCCTTCTACACTTAGAAAATACAACACGAATGCCTAACAAGACTTAACATTAGAATTAAGTCACCACTTTTAGCTCTAAGTTACGATGGTGTATGATGTGATGTATGTTTTGTTTTATGATTTATTATTTTATATTGGATGTTAAAGTGTATGCTTCGTAGACTGGATGATAGGCCAATATTAGCCTAATCAATTTTTTCCAAAGGATTATGCTTAAGGGATGCTTAAAAATAAATGTGAATGCTCTTTTTGCAGGTTGCTTAAATCCTTAAGCATAATCCAAGTTAGATAAGTGAGCTTAGTTACCCATGTGTAGGTGCTAAGTCCAAATTATAAATACAACCTGCCGATTATATGTATATTTAGTTAACCTCTACTTTGTAGTGTAGTTAGATTTACTTTTCCCACATAAATGTTTTTGCAATAGGAATTAGATTAATGCTATGGGGATTAGGAGCAATGGCCAGAAGGCTTTGTCCTAGGGTGCCCTATGATGCCTTTGAAGCAAGCACCATCCAAATCAAAGAAGGAACCAAATAAGAAATGGAGATATGAAGAAAGAAGACCTCCATAGCATTTAATACAATTATCATTATTCTTACATATTTCAGGTTGTATAAGGGTAAAAATAACTTTTATGCCTAACTAATCACTCATAACTAGATTTTAAACAACTCATAACCTCATCATAAAGCCTAAGACATAAATAAGATAATTAAAATATTTATCAACCCCTTAGTTGTATGGTTGTATGTTTCACATCATGCATGCATATTCTTTCTCTCTTGAACATGAAGAATCTCCATCCTTGCATGATAAAGGAATGCTTGACCTGTGAGGGTATCCCTTGTGGTGGAGAACACCTTCTAGCTGATTTGACCCGTAACTAATTTCATCATGCATTTAGGCATAAGAAATTCTAAAGCCTCTATCAAAATGATGTGTCTAAAATGAACTAAAATTAAAAAAGATTTTTCATCTATAGATTAAGTCATATGCTCATACCACTCATGCTCTAGTCTTATAGGAGTGTGTTTAGAATTTAGCCTCTTTCTAATTAAATAACTACCCTAACTATCTTATAATTTATAAGGCCAAACTACATGGTTTTAAAATCATAGGAGGAGTTAGCTGGTGGCCACTCTAGGTGGTTATAAATCTAGAAGTCAGACAATTTATTCTCTCTTGTGGAGGTAAACCCTTATGTCCACATGTTGCTTAAATTTAGGTCGTACTTTAGATCATACTAAAGCTTGGTAGATTTAGGATCTAAGGTAGAGCATAAATCCTCACCTCTTAGGTATTCCCACAATCTTGTGTTGGTGGATTATAAGCCTTAGTAATCAAATTAAATTTGAACTCAAAACATATAAATCTTCTTAACTTCAAAATTATAAAGCCCAACCATAACATGGATTGGAATGATCATTAGGCCTCCTAGTATCATGAGCATTTCCTATTTATTTCATTTGGATTCCAAAAATAAGTCTTCTCCTTGAACTTTCCATATTGATTTTCCAAATACAACCAATCCTTTGATAGTCTAACCTTGAAATCTTTGGAAATGATAATTGTCTACTTTAATTGAGAGTATTCTTAAGAAATTTCATTTCATAAGATGTAATTAACTATGGAGGCTTGCCTCCATAGGGAACATAAGAACTTGGTTTAATATAAACCCTACTTTATTCATGCATGTAAAGTAGGGAAAATCTCTGGTACATTCGAAGACCCATCATGCCTTTGAAGTCCTTATCACGTGATTAGGTCCATTGTAGGGTGATGCCTCTATCTTTGGAGATAGTACATCATACCTCAATGTTGTACCCGATCATCTCAAAAAGTATCCCCCTATGATCTACGTGGTGTCCACCCACCCAATACACCCAAAAATAAACACCACAAGGCCCTCTCTCCTTGTTCATTGAATCCTCTCAACATCATCCTTTCTTTTTGGAGTTTGGAGATGTTAATCCTCAAGTAAGGGTTCTTAGACTCATAATATTGACTAATACCCGGGTCAACCAACTCTAGATAGCTATATCTGCCAACATCCACTATAATGTAAAGAGGGTTGTGCCTAGTCATCCCCAAGAGTAAGTCTTCATGGCTGAATGTAACTCCTAAGTTGTCCTTCGAGTGGCATGCCTCCTATTTAGTAATGGTCAGCTGAGCTAAGCATATCTCTAGATCAAGTAAGGCCTTGATTAGAGATTCCCTCATCTCTTTGAATAAGGCAAGGGCTTCGTATATGCTTAACTTAGCTAGAAACTCTCTAAGGTGAGCTAGGACAATGTAATCAACTCTGGCTTGGTCCTCTACCATCATATCCATGGGTGGAGCATCCTATGGAGGGGCTATCTATTCACTAGAACCAATGACTTGCTTACCCTTATCCTGCTACCCTAGGCGGTAGAACTTGATACATGTAGATTGACTTCAGTGACTTCTTGGAATGATGAGCTTATGGAAAGTTCTACCTTCTCATCGAGCATACCTACAACTTCTCTTATGGGATCCTCAGAGTTAGTTGACTCCAAGTCAATCTCAAGAGGTGAACCTAATTTATTTAGAGAAGGATAGTCCGACTCTAAATTAGAGAGGATAGGATCGGAACTACTAGAGCTATTATTTTTATTTAGACTTGGAGAGCTTTCAATAATAATAAAATCAAGAGCATCAGAAGTAGACAATATATAAGTCGAATTAGCTTTCTTCATTAATTTCTTTTTGGGTTGAGATACATAATAGAAATCAAGTAAAGTAAGTAGAGTAAGGGATTTAGTGCCCTTATCCATAGATACAACACTCCTGCCGATAGAAGAGGAGCTAAGAACCTGGTAATGTGGAGGGAGTACTGTGACGTCGCCATCTGGACTATCCCTAGCAAGTATGGTGAGCTCTTGTTGGGTTGTCACCCTCCGAAGTCCTTACAATAAGCAAACTTTCCTTGGTGTTAGAGGTTTGACCTATTTCATGCACTTGCAAGGAAAGCTTCTTGATCTTAGAAATGATCTTCTGAGAGATATCTAACCTTCTTTGGTCTTAGGAGGATCCCAAGTATCCCCAAGGATTACTCTAACTCAACCTGGATGGTTGTTCTAATAAGTATTAGGGATAACTATGGCTCCATACTTGTAGCTTCAAGCTAATCTTTAAAAGTGATACAATCCTCTAAGACATGGCCTAACATGTGCTGATAGGGATAAATAGCTAGGATCATCGCTCTTGCCCACTTCCTCTAGCCTCTTAGGCTATTGTAACTAAAAGTCGGGTTTTTTAAGAGATTCTTAAAAATTTTTCTAACTATCTCCCTCTTGAATGAATACGGCTTATTTAATATATTGGAAAGAGTAGGTGGAAAGTAACTTCCTGGCGATGATGAATGAATCTTTGTAGGCTACTATGGCGATGGAAATGGTCATTGTGGCAGCTACGGTGGTCGGTATGATGGCCAAGGTGGTGGAAGAGGAGGTGGCAAAGGAGGCTACTGAGGTCGTAGTCTCTCATACTAGACTCTAGCTGGCAGCTTCCCCACTGACACAACTGTCCCTAGCTTCTTCTCAAACACCTTCTGCAGCTTGGGCCTAGATGACTGGTTGGGAAAGGGCAATTATTTGGCTTCCTCTTGTAGGCTAGTCGCTTTGTTGATTAATTTCTCGAATGTTTTGATGGTAAAGCCCTTAAGCATGAAAGCGACTGGGTCATGGATATTCTTGAGAAGAATCTTAATGGCAAGTCGGACTGGTGTGATTTCATGCTCGGTTGCCCACCGAGAATGCAACAAGTGACTCATTGAGTTTCTATTTCTCTACAATGAGGTCTCATACACCCTCTCATGAGCTCCAAAGAAACCTCTTGATGAAGAGGTGCTCCAACTCAAGAAAAGTCTTCACCTAACCATTGGCGCTCAAAGATACCAATCAAATGCAACACTGACCGCTAACTAAAGGTGGAAGAGGAGTGCGTTGCTACCACCCGTGTTGCAATAGCCATCTCTAAAGTGTGTAATGTGTTATCTTGGGCTCACACTGCCATCAAAGATCTTGAAGGATGTGGCACAAAACCCTAAATAAAATAAAACTAAATAAAAACCTAAACCTAAAAAATAATCCTAAAAAATAAAAAAAAAAAAAAACCTAAACCCTAAACTAAAAAAAACCTAAACCTAAAATAAAAAAAACATAAGCCTAAATGAAAATAAACTAAACTAAAATCAATAAAACCTAAACCTAAACCTAAAAAAAACCAAAACTAAACCCTAAAAAAATAAATAAATAAACTAAAATAAAACCTAAACCTAAACTAAAAACCCAAAATAATAAATTAAAACCTAAAACCTAAACCTAAAAAAAATAAAATAAAAACCTAAACCTAAACCTATAATTAAAAAATAAAACCTAAGCCTAAAAAATAAAATAAAAATAAAACTAAACTAAAAAATAAACATAAACCTAAACCTAAACAAAAAAAAATAAACTAAAATAAATAAACTAAACTAAATAGAAATAAAAAATAAACCTAAATAAAAATAAAAAATAAACTAAAAAAACTAAACCTACCAGTTTACTTAATTTTTCTAAAAAAAACTAAACCCTAAACCCTAAATCTTAAACCGTAAACCCTAAACCCTAAACCATAAAACTAACCCTAAACTCTAAACTCTAATCCAATAAACTAAACCCTAAACTAAACCCTAAACTAACTAAACCCTAAACCTAACTAAATCCTAAAGCCTAAACACTAAACCCTAACCTTAACCGTAAACCTAAACCCTTAACTAACCTTAAACCCTAAACCGTAAACCTTAAACAATAAAAACCTAAATCCTAAACCTACAACCCTAAACCCAAATCCTTGAAACTCTAAACCCAAAACCCTAAATCCTAAACCCTAAATCCTAAATACTAAATCCTAAAACCTACAACCCTAAACCCTAAACCTTAAACCCTAAACCTAAACCCAAACCTAAACCCTAAACCCTAAACCCTAAACCCTAAACCCCAAACCCTAAATTTTAAACACTAAAAACCTAAAAAAAATTAAAAAAACAAACTAAACTAAAAAAATAAAATAAAACCTGCTAAAACCTAAACCTAAAATAAAATAAAATAAAATAAAATAAAATAAAAAATAAAACTAAACTAAAATAAAATAAATAAAACTTAAACTAAACTAAAAAATAAAATAAATCTAAAATAATAAACCTAAATATAATAAAAAACTAAACTTAAAATAAAAATAAAATAAACCTAAAATAAAATAAAATAAAACTAAATAAAACCTAAATCTAAAAAAATAAACTTAAAATAAAAAACCAAAAATATATAAAAAATAAAACCTAAACCTTCAACTAAGATGAACCTAAAATAAATAAAATAAAATAAACCAAAACCTAAACTAAAATAAACTAAACTATAATAAATAAAGCTAAACCTAAACCTAAAATAAAACTAAATGTAAACTAAATAAAATAAATTAAACTAAAAATAAATCTAAACCTAAATTAAAAAAATAATACCAAAAATAAACCTAAAATAAAAACCCAAAACCTAAGCATAAAAAAAATAAAATAAAAACCTAAACCTAAACCTAAAAATAGAAAATAAAACCTAATCCTAAAAAATAAAATAAAATAAAAACTAAACTAAAAATAGACTTAAACCTAAACCTAAACCTAAAAAATATACTAAAATTAATAAACCTAAAATAAATCAACTAAACTAAATAAAAATAAAAATAACCCTAAAAAATTAAAAAAAATAAAAAAAAATAAAAAAAAATAAATATATATATACTAAATAAACCTAAACCTACGAGTTTACATAATTTATGAAAATAATAATAAAATAAAAACAAATATAAGTAAATAAAAAAACCTTAAACCCTAAACTTTAAATGCTAAACTCCAAAAAACCACAAACCCTAAACCCTAATCCATCAAACCCTAAATCCTAAACCCAAAAACCAAAACCCAAAACCCAAAACCCTAAACTCTAAAAACTTAAAGCTATACAAAATAAAACTTAAAAATAAAATAAAGTAAAAAAACCCAAACCAAAATAAAATAAATAAAATAAAATAAAATAAAAAACATAAACTAAAACCTAAACCTAAACCTAAAAAGTAAATAAACTAAAAATAAAAACTAAACTAAACTAAAATAAATAAAAACCTAAACTAAACTAAAAAAAAAAAAATTGAAATAAAATAAAAACTAAATCTAAAATAAAAATCAAATAAGCTTAAAATAAAATAAAATAAAACTAAATAAAACCTAGACCTAAATAACAAACCTAAAACTAAATAGAAAATAAAGCCTAAAACTAAACCTTATCCTAAAAAATAAACTAAAATAAAAAACCTAGACTAAAATAAATAAACCAAAAATAATTAAACTAAAGTAGATATAAATAAAAATAACCTAAATAAAAATAAAAAATAGAATAAACTAAATAAACCTAAACCTATCGATTTACTTAATTTTTTAAAATATTTTAAAATTATACTAAAAAAAATTCTAACCCTAAGACTAACCCTAAACCATTAGCCTAAAACCTTAAACCCTAAACCCTAAACCATAAAACCCTAAGCCCCTAAACCCTAAACCTTAAAACCCTAAACCCTAAACCCTAAACCTTAAAACCTACAACACTAAACCCTAAACCCTAAATCCCAAACCCTCAACCCTAAACCCAAAACTCTAAACACTAACCCCCAAACCCTAAACCCTAAACACTAAAAATCTAAAACCTAAACCTAAACTAAATAATACCTAAAATAAAATAAATAAATAATAAACCTAAATCATAAAAAAATAAAATAAATCATTATAAATAAAACAAACTATAAAAAATAAAAATAAACTAAATAAAGCTAAACCTCTAAGTTTTCTTAATTTAAAAGGAAATATAAAAAATAATAAAATTAAAAAAATTTAACTAAACCCTAAACTCTAAACTATAAACCTAAACCCTAAAGGTTAACCTTAAACCCTAAAAAAACCTAAACTAAACCCTAAACCCTAAACCACAACTAAACCCTAAACCATAAACCTATATCCCAAACCCAAACCCATACCCTAAACCCCAAACCCAAAACCATAAACCTTAAAAACCTAGAAACTTATGCCTAAACTAAATAAAACCTAAAAATAAAATAAAATAAATAAATAAACCTAAACCTAAATAAAATAGAATAAAATAAAAACCTTAACTAAAACCTAAACCCAAAATAAAAAACTAAAATAAAATAAAAAATAAAAATAGCTAAAATAAAATAAATAAAACCTAAATTAAACTAAAAATAAAATAAACCTAAAAATAAAAACCTAAATAAAATATAAACTAAATGAAAATAATAAAATAAACCAAAAAATAAAATAATATAAAACTAAATAAAACTAAACCTAAATAAATAAATAAACCTAAAACCCTTAATAAAAAAAAACCTAAACCCTAAACTAAAAAAGAACTAAGTGTGAAACCCTAAACTAAAAATAAAAAAAAATAAAACCCTAAACTAAAATAAAATAAGCCTAAACCTAAAGAAAAATAAATAAACCTAAACCTAAACATAAAATAAACTAAACCTAAACAAATCTAAACCCTAAATAAAATAAAATAAACTAAAATAAACCTAAACTAAAAAAAAATAAAACCTAAAATAAATACCTAAACCTAAACCTAAAAAAAAAAAATAATAAAAAACCTAAACCTAAACCTATAAATAAAACCAAAACCTAAAATAAAATAAAATAAAACTAAACCTAATGATTTACTTAATTTAAAATATAAAAATGTTCAAAATAAAAATAAAAAACTAAACCCTAAACCCTAACCCTACAACCTAAACCCTAAAACATTAAACCCTAACTCCTAAACCCTAAACCCTAACCCTACAACCTAAACCCTAAAACCCTAAACCCCTGAACCATAAACCCTAAAACCCTAAACCCTATCCCTAAGCCCTAAACCCTAAACCTTAGAACCTACAACCCTAAACTAAACCCTAAACCCCAAACCCTAAACCCTAAACCCTAAACCCTAAACCCCAAACCCTAAACCCTAAACACTAAAAACTTAAACCTAAACTAAATAAAACCTAAACATAAAATAAATTAAAAAACCTAAACCTAAATAAAATAAAAAGACTAAATCAAAAATAAATAATAAAATAAATTACAAAAAATAAAAAAAATAAACTAAATAAACCTAAACCTACCAGTTTACTTAATTCAAAAAGAAATATTAAAAAATAATAAAAAAAACCCTAAACCCTAAAGTCTAAACCCAAAACCTACAACCCTAAAGGCTAAAGCCTAAAACCTAAAACCCTAAACCCTAAACCCTAAACCCTAAACCCTAAAACCTAAAACCTACAACCCTAAACCCTAAACCCTTTACCCGAAACCCTAAACCCTAAACTAAACCTAAACTAAAACCTAAACCCTAAACATTAAAACCTAAACTAAAAATAAAACCTAAAATAAAATAAATAAATAAACCTAAACCTAAATAAAATAAAATAAAATAAAACCTAAACTAAACTAAATAAAATAAACCTAAACCTATAAAAAAAATAAATAAATAAATAAACTAAAATAAATAAATAAAACCTAAACTACACTAAAAAATAAAATAAACCTAAAAATAAAAAACCTAAATAAAATAAATACTAAACATAACATAAAAATAAAATAATATAAAAACTAAATAAACACCTAAACTTAACAAATAAACCAAAAAATAAAAATAAAAAATAAAACCTAAACCCTAAACTTAAAAAGAAACCTAAACCTAAAACCCTAAACTAAAAAATAAATTAAAAAATAAAACCCTAAACGAAAAATACAATAAACCTAAACCTAAACTAAAATAAATAAAACCTAAACCGAGACCTATAAATAAAAATTAAAACTTAAACCTAAAAATTAAAATAAAAATAAAACTATAGTAAAAAAAAAAACTTAAACCTAAACCTAAACTGAAAAAAATAAACTTAAATAAAAAATGTAAATAAAAAAAATAAACCTAAAATAAATAAACTAATGTAATTAAAAATAAAAAAATCTAAATAAATATTAAAAATAAAATAAACTAAATAAATAAAAAATAAACTAAATAAACTAAAACCTATGAGTTTACTTAATTTAAAAAATAAAATAAAATAATAAAATAAAAAAACCTAAACCCGAACCTAACTAAACCTAAACACTAAACCCTAAAACCTAAAACCCTAAAACCCTAAACCCTAACCCTAAGCCCTAAACTATAAACCCTAAACCCTAAAACCTAAAAACCTAAACCTAAACTAAATAAAACCTAAAATAAAATAAATAACAAAACCTAAACTAAAATAAAAAAAATAAAAAAATTAAAAACTTAAACTAAAGCCTAAACCTAAATGTAAATGTAAAAAATAAAATAAAATAAATAAAAAAACTAAACTAAAATTAAATAAATAAAACCTAAACAACTAAAGAATAATAAACCTAAAAATAAAAAACTTAAATAAAATAAAACTAAATGTAAAATAAAAAATAAATTAAACCTAAAAATAAAACTAAATAAAAACCTAAACCTAAAAATAAAACCTAAAAATAAATAAAAAATAAAACTTAAACCCTAAACTAGAAGAAAAAACTTTAACCTAAAATAAAAAAAATAAAATAAACCTAAACTTGAACTAAAAGAAACTAAACTAAAATAAATAAAACCTAAACCTAAAATAAACTAAACCTAAACCTAAACTAAATAAAATAAAATAAACTAAAAATAAAACTAAACCTAAATTAAAATTTAAAACCTTAAAATATACCAAAAATAAAAAGCAAAAACCTAAAATTGAAAATATAAAACCTAAACCTAAAACTAAAAAATAAAACTAAAAAAATAAAAAATAAAACCTAACTAAAATAAAATAAAATAAAACTAAACTAATAAATAAGCATAAATCTAAACTTTAACCTAAAATAATTAACAAAATGAAATAATAATAATAAAAAATAAAAAATAAAAAATAAAATAAACTAAAATAATTAAAAAATAAACAAAATAAACCTAAAACTACCGGTTTACTTAACTTTTTTTTTTAAAAAAAAACCCTATACCCTATACCCTAAACCTAAATCCTAAACCTTAAACCCTAAACCCTAAACTAACCCTAAACCTTAAACCATAAACTAAACCCTAATAAACTAAGCCTAAACCCAAATGCTAACTTAAACCTAAACCCTAAACCTAAAACCTAAACCCTAAATCCTAAACCTAAACCAACCTAAACCCTAAAACTAAATAAAGTTTTAAACTCTAAACCTGTTAACCCTAAACCCTAAACCTATACCTTAAGCCTAAACCTAAAACCTAAACCCTAAAGCCTAAACTAAACCCTACCAACTAAACCTAAACCCTGCCCAAACCTAAACACTAAACCCTAAACCCTAAAGCCTAAAGCCTAAACACTAAACCCTAAACCCTAAACCCTAACCCTAACCTTAAACTCTAAATCCTAAACTAATCATAAATTATAAACCCTAAACTAACCCTAAACCCTAAATCCTAAACTAATCGTAAACCATAAACCCTAAACTAAAACCTAAGAATGTAGAACCTTGACAACAACATCATAGTTAACTAGGCTTAGTCTAGATCCGAGGTGGAGGCTAAGGCTGAGGCTATGCAGGTGGTGGTATTTGCAAACTGGTGGATATGGAGGTAGTGGTCGGTGCAGTGGTGGTTATGGAGGCGGGAGGAGCGATTGAGGTTATAGCCGTGGTGGTGGCGGAGGGACATTTCAGGGATATGATGGTAGATCACGCTAATGAAGAGGTGGGGGTGGTTCTGATGGGAACTAGAGAACCTGAAGAACGGTCGATCTAATCTGCTTCTTATGGAACTATGTCTTTAATATTGATTCTACTTATCTATGATTTTTATTTTCTATGGGTGCTCATGTTTATCTATGTCATGGCTTGTGTCTTAGAAAACTGGGGTGCTACTTGGTTGATGAAATTGAAAAGAAGAAATGTTGAATAATTTGTTCTATGTTAAGGAAAAAACCTTAAACCATAAATCCTAAACTATAACTTAATCCTCTAAAACCTAAACTTTAAACCTTAAACCTAAACCCCAAACCCAAAACCTAAACCCTAAACCCTAAACTCTAAACTATAAACCATAAACCTTAAACTAACTAAACCCTAAGAATGGGAAGAACCTTGATGGCATGAACATCACCATCAACTAGTGCCTAGATCTGGCAAAGGGAGGCTGATGTGGCGGTTATCATAGTGGTGGTGGGGGATGTAGAAGTGTTAGTGGATATGGAGGTGGTGGTAAGTGTAGTGGTGGTAATAGAGGTAGGAGGAGCGATGGAGGTTTCAGCCGTGGTGGTGGTCGAGGGAGAGATCGAGAATATGAAGGCGGATCCGCCACTAGAGCGGGGTGGTTCGATGGGGAATAGGAGAAATCAAGAACAATCCGACCGGTGCTTATGGAATTGTCTTTATAGTAGACACAGTTCTACTTATCTATAGTGTTTGATTTGCTCTATGGGTGCTCATTTTTTATCTATATTATCGCTTGTGTCTTAGAAAACTTGGGGTGCTACTTGGTTGATGAAATTGAAAAGAAGAAATGTTAAATCTAAATTTGTTCCCTATTAAAAAAAACCTTAATCCCTAAACCCTAAACTAAAATTTAAACCCAAAACCAAAAACCTTAAACCCTAAACCCCAAACACTAAACCCTAAACCCTAAACTAACCCTAAACCCTAAATCCTAAACCCTAAACCCTAAAAAGCTAAAACCTAAACCTAAACTAAATAAAACCTAAACCAAAATGAAAAAATAAAATAAATAAAAACATAAACTAAAACCTAAACCTAAACCTAAACCTAAACCTAAACGTAAAAAGAAAAAAAGAAAAAAGAAAAAATAAACTAAAATAAAATAAATGTTAATTTTAAATTATTTTAGTATTTTTCAATCATAACATACACTAGCATTATTTGTAAAATGTTGATTTAGACTTTAAAATCGTGGAATTTTGCCAAATTCATAATAGAAGAGCATGGCATCATAATATATTATTTCAATTTAAAATATGTAAGTGATATGACAAAAATACATAGTTTTTTATTATTTAGACTAATTTTATTATTATTTATCTTAAGCAATCCCTTGTGATCTGATATGCAATATAGTATAATATAATATGTTGTAGTGTATTTAATATAGGATGCCATAACATAGTGTAGCATCATGCATTATAGCATATTATTGTGTATTAGTACTTGTTGTTTAGCATATTTTAGTTTATTATAGTATGATGTAGTAGAGTTTGTACTAGTATAATTCATAAAAATATTGATTTATAGGCTGAGATGATGGGATTTGTCCAAATTTATGGTAAGCTTTAGGGAACATCATTGGTGTTGTGTCATTTAATCAAAAGAATGAAATTTTGCCTCCAAAATAAATGTTCAATTTTCAACCAAATTTTATTTTTTTGCTTAAAGTGATTCATTTTAAGGTGTAATGTAAGATAATATATTATATGAAAGCATATTAAAATATAATGTACATAACAATATAACTTCACATATATATGAATGTGGTGGTGTGTTACTAAATGTTAGTGTACATTTTAGTATGTTTTACTTTTGTTATAATACATTGGGTCAAAACTCACAAAATGTTAATTTGAAGGTTGAGATGGTAGAATTTGGCCAAATTCACAGCACACACCTAGAAGCAACACCAAAATTATGCTATTTTGTACCATTTCTAATAAAAAAATAACAATTTTACATCCAAAATGAACATTATTCAAAATTTGAGAAAATTTGGTTATTTGTTCCTTTTATGTGATTCTAATGAGGTGTAATGTTAGACAATATATTATATTATAGAAAATTATAACATAACATTATATATTATAATATAATATAGTGTGTTAATTCACACTATAATATGTTTAGCATGATATTATATAGTTAGTTTGAGCTTGCACCATCATAAATCATAAAATGTTGATTATAATGCTAAGATGATGTAATTTGAATGAATATAATGTTAAGCTTTTGGTTAAAGTATTAAAGCTTTGCATAAAAGAAGAAATAAGATTTGATGAGAATTCCATATCAAGGTCATGGTGGGAGATCCGCTAGGGGATCACACATGCATTGGACATGACATGTGAGGGGTCTATGTTGAGGGCAAAGAAGAAGAAAATATGCTAGGGATAAGGTTTGAATTTGATTTGATTATATGATTTGTGGAAAGAAGATCCACTGGGATAAGAATCTATTCCACGGAATTAAGATCAAATTGACTTTAAATTTGTTTTATTAATGTTGAGGCACATCTGCTAGAGATATGGGCTCACACAAGAATCGGGTATATGAACCTTCCACCAAGTAGGTTTATGGGATGTATCCACTAGAATAAGAGTTTGATTAGATTTCTTTGATTTAGACCGCACTAGGGAGTTTGTTTAATTTGGCTCCACTTAGAGGTTGGTTTTGAATTTGATTTGTTTGCTTGACTTATTTATATATGATTTGGGGCTCCACTCGGGAGAAGGGTGTGATTTGACTCCACTAAGGAAAATCATATTAAGTTTAATTTAGTTTGAGTTAATGTATGGACCCTAGAGTGTGGACCCAGAGAAGGGCTATATCGCCTTGACCTACCCTCAAGTTTACAAATCCAAAGGGATAGTCTATCGGCATGGGGTAAGCTAAACCTGGGTTGTGCAGAAGAAGGCATAGTGACCTACATCTTCCAAAGGGAACAACCAGGGTGACTGTTTGGATGCACAACAAATTGAATATGACCTAGCAACTTGAATGAATGTCAGGGACTTATGTCAACTTAAAAGTAGTCAGGATTAATTTTATCTTAATTTCATATGATTTGATATGGTTTATTTGGTTTAATTTAATTTTGAATTGAGGGCATATTCACTAGGGATGTGAGCTCAAATAAATTTGATAGATTTAATTTATGGACCATGTTGTGTGATGGACCCACCAAGAAGGGGCTATATCGACTTGTCCTATGTCGATTTACAAATCCAAAGGGTTAGTCTACTTATGGGGTAGAGCTACAACCAATGGGGTTTTCATGCAATGGCTAGGAAGAAGGAGTAGCAGCCTTCTATCTAAAGTATGGAACAACACTAGGGTGACCTATTGGCAGCACAACAAATAGAACCCAACTTAGGGCCCACTATTGAGTGAATGTTGTTGGGGACTTATATCAACTCAAGAGTAGTTAGGAGATTCCTATTGGGAGCTTTGTTGACACTGCCCTAAAGATAGGATGCATGCTTGGGAAAATGTACCACTAGGGGTGTCCTCCTAATCCATAAGTGAATATATAATTTGTTTATATGTCTGTGTGGACCATATTGGTGTGCAAGGGATCACATTGAGAAGGAGTTATGTCAGCCTTGGCCTATCTCAGATTTATTGTAGCAACGAAGAATCTACACATCCATAAGATGGATTCTCCAACCAGGTGGTTACTAAAGGAAGCCCAATTGATAGTAACGGGTAGTGTATAAATGGGTTTGCAAAGGATGTGATCCAAATATAGTGCCCATAGGGGAGGTGCTACTATGTTATCTGAGCCTGGAAAATAAAGCCTATATGCGGCCAACTCAAAAGAAAGCATAACAGGCTTACATCTGCCATGAGTGGTGTATCTTAAGGTGCGAGAACCAACTAACCTAAGGTGTATCCATCAGCATAAGTGGTGTATCCATCAGCATACTAAGAACCAACCAACCTAAGGTGCCCATTGGTGTGCAATGATCAATCTGGAAAGAAAGTGTGTAGGCGTACAACTTTCCAAGAAAAACTAATCATCGATACTATCGGTAGCCATAGCTATCTATCGCTAAGAGGATAAGAAGGATTTTACCTAGACTTGAAGCAGTCAGGAGGGAAGGAGCCACTAGGGGACTTATCCTAAACCTCAAATATACTCAACCCAGTTAGTACACAAAGACTAATCCAAGAAGAAAGCGTAGCAGACTCACATCCTCTTAATCATAACTAACATGAGATAGCTTGCAATAAGGCCTACCAAATTAACAAGGCACTCATCAGTGTGTGATGTCCAAGTAAGCATGGAAAGAGTAGTAGACTTACATCCTCCAAAGCAAGAAGACCGTTGGGTGACACACTAGTTAGACGTCACCGACCCAAAGCTATGAGAGGTTGGGGTGTTATCTCTACTCAGAGTAGCCCGAGATGAAAGATATGTGTTTATTTTATATGTTTGTGTGTATTTTGTATTTGTGTTGTGTAGATGAACAATAGGATGTCACTCAGGTTCCTTACACCTAACTGAAACACATCATGGCAGATTCACAAATAAGAATACTTTTAACATGAAAGAGATTGATTTCAAAATGGAATTTTCATTAATGATAATTATTTTCAAACATGATTTATAATATTTCTTTAAGTAGATCCTGATGATTTGAAGCATTGGGTGCTCTCCCTTATGATTAATAAGTTGATAAGATCCTCCTTGGTAGGCATTCTCTATGGCAAAAGGGCCTTCTCAAGTGGGTTCAAACTTGCCTCCCATCTTACAATGGGCAACAATCGGTCTCCTTAGAACTAAAATAAGTTCTCCTACTTGAAAAGCTCTAGTATGGACCAACTTGTTGTGAGCTTGAATAATTTTAGCTTTGTACAACTCGAGGTTTTGGCATGCCAGGCGTCTCTCCTCCAAACCTTCGAGCTCTTCTAAACGTAACTTGGCTTCTACTTTGTGATATTGCTACCCACAACTATCCTTAGTGATGGGAGTTGGACTCTAATGGTAGAACAACTGGGCCAATACACTAAAGAGAGAAAGGAGTTAAGTTGGAGTTCTATAGTGATGTAGGCCCACAAGGCTTCAACTAACTACTCATACCACTAGCTTGTATTGTCAAGTGTTTTCTTTAGTATTTGGATGAGAGTTTTATTGAAGGCTTAGCCGCTTGACCTAGGTAGTTAATAGTAGAATATCTCTAATCTATGTTGTGTCTCCAAGAAAAGTTCTGTTTCAATACTATTATTATTATGAGATATAATTTTGAGGTGTGACCTATAAAATGGAAAACATTCTAGAATCATCTGCCCATTTGGAAAAAAATCAATAATTATGTAGAAATAAACACTTGAATGCCATGAAATGGAGGTAGAATTTTTGGTGGTTGGTGTAGGATCACACCGTGTATTTGACATTGCATCACCTGGTTGTATCCATGCAATCTTTGATCATAGGCAAGTAGTATCCTAGTCATATCTTGGCTTTCATCTTTCATCTTGGAATGGTTGGCTCCACATAATCCTGAGTGTACCTCAGTCATGATCTTATGAGCTTTATGATCAAAACCGGTACAAGACACCATCCACAAGAGTGTAGGAAAGTGCACTCTGCTCCATCTGCTGGGCTTGGGACTCCTCTTGAGGTAGTTTGCCTTTATTTAGGTAATCCATGAATGGTTGCCTCCAATCTAACTCATCATCCTTCTTGGAAATGGCAACCTCCCCTTCAAGAGAGTACTTTTTGATGAGTTCAATATTAATAAGGGATAAGAATTGTCTATTTTAGACTTTTATTGATATGGACTCATCCTCCAGACATGTCAACTCATTAGCATGCTTGGCTAAAGCATTCTCTCTTAATGGAATCTTGTAAATGCTAACCTTTGGGATTTGGGCCAACAACTCCATTGTGTATTTGTGGTAGTGATGGAGCTTGGGCTTTATAACCTTATAGGACCCAGCGATTTGGTTGATAACTAGCTGAGAATCTCCGAAGATGTTGATGTTCTTAATGCTTAAAGTAACAGCTAACTCAAGATCGATAATTAGAGCCTCATATTCGACTTCATTATTGGTGCAAGGATTGGACATATGATATGAGAATCTCATCACATCACGGTCCAGAGTTAAGAGAACTATTCCTACCCATACCTTTCCTAAAAAAGTAGATTATGGTTCTTCTCCTCTTTGAGAGGAAGCCGCACCATCAAAGTACATCTCCTAGTCGTGAACACTAGTATCCCCTAAGTTCATAATTTATTCATCAAGGAGATCATGACTAAGGGAAGTCAGAAGTGTGTGTCGCTAAGAAATCAGTGCTTATCCTTCCATCTCATGAAGCAAGTAATGTCAAACGTGAGAGGATCATGGACCATCGTATGCCATCTAAGATAGCATCGTCTGTCATGAGATACTATAGTGGATTGATCTTAGAGATTAAGTTCACCTTATGAGAAAGCATGTAGTGTTATAGCTTTTGGGATGTAAAGATTAAAGCTAGGCAATGCTTCTTAATGGGTGAATACTTAGCCTCAAGAGGGGTTAGATGATGACTAAGATAATAGAGTGTGCTTTTCTTTCCTTCATCATTGGCTTGGGCCAACAAAGCATCAAGAGAGTTGTCTAATGAATAATTTAAAGTATGAGCAGCTTGCCCAGGATAGGGCCTGCTATAACTGGTGACATCATCAGGTAATGCTTGATGTCTTCGAAGGCATGCTCACACTTGTCATCCCACTTGAACTTGGCATCCTATTTGACAAGTGCTGAGAATGGCTGACATCTTCCGATAGGTTGGATATAAAGCATCTTAGATACTCCAACCGCCTTGAAATGATCTGAGTTGAGTTAAACTATGAGGGTGGCATTTCTCATTGATCTTCTCGATTGATTTCAATGTGTCGACAACAAACCCAATGAATTTCTCTGAAGCTACTATGAATGCACACTTTAGGGAGTTCATTTTGAGGATAAATTATCTTAACTATTCGAAAACTACTCTCAAGTCAAAGAGATTGTATTCCTTTTCTCTACTTCTGACCATGAGATCATAAACATCACACTCAACTTGATGATGAATTAGTTCATTGAAGATTCGACTCATACTCGTATGTATGGACGACATTTTAACGAAAGGCATGACCTTATAGCAATAGATTTTGATTGGGGTTCTAAAGCAATTTTTTTCATCTTCATGGGACATCTTTATTTGGTTATATCTAGATGAGCCATCCATGAAAGGGAAGACTGTATGAGATGAAGTAATGTCCACCATCGAGAATGGTAGTGGAAATTCATTTTTTGGACATGCCTTATTTAAATCCCTAAAATTAATGCATATGTAAATTTGGTCATTCTATTTCTTAAATGGGATGGCACTAGCTAACAAGGTAGGGTATTTTTCTTCTCGGATGAAGCCAACATCGATCAATTTCTTGACTTTATAAATGATCTATTATTTTACGTCTAATCTTATGCGTCTAGGAGCTTGCTTGATAGGATTTGTAGTACCTATTGCTAGTTCATGGATCGTGTCAGGAGCCAATCTTGCTATCTGTTCATAACTCCATGCAAAGAGTTCTTAAACTCAGTTAATAACATAACTAAGTCATTGGTTTCAATTTCATTCATCAAAGAACTGATGTATGTCAAGTGTGGATCTTCTTTAGTTCCTAAGTTAGCTCGGCGACTTGATCTCTTCTTTGAACTCTGGCGGTGCATCTTTGACTTCAAAATTATCTGAATCATCTGAAGTTTCTAAGCACACCTCCTTAATTGAGCAAATGTGATTTGAAAAGAACCTATCAGATTCCAAATGATTGATGATGACTAAGCAGTAATCGTCATCATCGACTAGACCCACTGTACTAAATCCTAGTCCCGATCTTGATTGAGAGCTTTTGCATTTGTTCTTCCATATTATTTTGAAGTAATCTAACCTACGCTTTGACCAGGTATATGGGATAAACCCTTTCTTTGCTAAATTATGAACACAAGGCAAGTACCAATCAATAGGTAATTTTATTAAATCTTTATATGAATCATCCTCAAGTTCTACATCAACTTCTTGACTGAGGATGATGGTCCCAAAAGAACCTCAAGTCTTCACCCTTGTGGATGACTTAGGGGCTTCCTTAACTACCAAACTCTCAGCTTTTTGATAGGAAAGTGGGTTTAGAGCTAAGTTTCCAAACTGATGCCTAACTATTTCACATATAGACTTGGATACACTTATGCTTTGCTTTGGTGCCCAGTCTTCATCACTGTCTGGCTCAAGTGTCACCTCCAAGGGAATCTACTGCTGAGAAGAGCTGGCTAGTGTGCTAACCATATAAGACTCATTCTATGAACTAGATTGTAAGTCTATATGGATAGGTATTCCTCTAGGACATATCTTCTATTTGGTGGCCAATAAAGAGGTTTTCCACCCCTTGGACTGCCTCTGAATGGGCCTCTTCCTCTACCTGGTGGAGGTTAGATCATCCTACCCATATTTTCGAATGGAATAATAAATTGTGGGTGGAATATAATGTCAGGCTCCACTTCCTCATCCATCTATTTTCACTCCCTTTCATTTTCTCTCTCATTTTCTCTTTTCATTTCTTTTTATTTTTCTCTTTCCTTCTCTTTTACTTTTTCTTTTTCTTTTATTTTTAAACTTTGGCTAAGTTCACGAGAATATATTTGTTAATTTTGTGGGAGGTAGTAAGCCGCATCCTCATATATGCCAACCTCGTGAGTTGTAAATGGCTTGAGATCTCCTTTAACGTAGTAGACGATCCCACCTCTCACGAACTTCATACACTGATGTAGAGAAGATGGAACAATGTTGTTCTCATGTATCCATGGTCTCAAAGCGTTGAAAGATGTATCCGAGTCTATAATATGAAACTTGGCTTCAATCTTTAAATCATCGATCTCCGACAATAACACTATGAAGCCTAAGGCCTGGTGACCTCACTTTTGGAGTGTAGATCCAATCTTCCCATCATAGAATTAGAATTCTTCTAGACACTAAGACTTCCCTAGTAGTAAGACACTTCAAATAACTAGGTAAACACTTAACCTAAGCCAAAAGACTTAGAAGGGTTAACCATTGGATTAGGTTACACCTGGATTGGGGATTAGGATAATCCACCCAAAAATACAACCCAAAATCCATCTTCACCTTCTCAAACCAAACCTCAAGTTCAATTCAAACATCAAATTAAAATCCAAATCCAAACCCAAATTTCAAAACCAAATGATTGAAGCCCATGATCAAATCCAAACTTGAAACCCTTCCTAAGCCATATGACCTATCCCATGGACTTAGCCAAATATTAATCTAAATCAATCCAAGATCAATTGATTTTCTCATAATCAATTTATAACTTCAATCATCCTCCTAAATATAAATCAAAGCTACATTCAAATGATCAAAACTAAATCACACTAAATTAAATTAAATCAAAACCCTTCCTAAGCCATATGACCTATCCCATGGACTTAGCCAAATCTAAATCCAAATCAAGTTAAACTCAATTGATTTTCTCACAAATCAATCATATTTTCAATCATCTTCACAAATTTAAATAAAATATACATTTAAACCATCAAAACTAAATCAAACCAAATCAAAATACAAATTTAAGCGCATGTCCCAACTCCATGGACTTAGCTGATTCCTTCATTCCAAAACCCAAATTCAATTGATATTCTTGAATCAATCCTTCAATCATATTCAAAATATAAATGAAATCTACAATCATAAAGCCAAACCAAAATCAACCCAAGTCAAACCCAACTTAACCCTTTTGACTTGAAATGTTCAAATGAACCAAAACTCATTTGAACCCAAGCGAATTGCAATTGAATTTATATATCAATCCCAAATCTATATATAAACTCAACTAAATCAAACTCAACCCAAAATCAAGCCAATTAAACTCAATTGGTCCACTTGACCCAAAGTGGCTAATTTGACCTATTTGAGCCAAGTTTTAATCCTACCCAAATTGGATTGAGCCAAGCCCATCAAAACCTCCCATCATGATTGTTGATCACCCTAGGTTGATCAATTATCACAAATTGGGTCAAACCAAGTCAACTTGGTCATTTGACAAGTCAACCCCTTAACCCATATGAACCCAAACTAGCCAAACTACAACCTAAGCCAAATCACTATAAACTAATGATTCATAGCAAACCAATGGGCCCTCTTGAATCAAGTTGACCCAAATTGACCTAAAAACCAAATTCAATAAAATCAAAATATAAACCAAATTTATTGCAACCAATGGCTCAATTTCATTCCAAATTGATTGTTGAACTTGACCAAAGCCATGATTGGACCTAATTGAACCTAATTGACCTACTTAGCCCAAATTGACCTAAAGGTTCAAGTTGGCCTAAATCAAAACCAAATCTAATTTAATTGAAACCAAAGCCTACAATCATCTTCAATTGGTCAACTAAACCCAAACCAACACCCAACCCAAGCCAATTTGGTCAAATTGGCCAACTTAATGCATTTGACCCAAATGAATTCAAATGAGCCAACATCAAATCTAAGCCAAACTAAACCAAACCAATTGAACCAAAACATCCCAAATGATCATATGAACTTGACCCAACTCTTGGTTTGACCCAATTTGACCAATTGGTCAACTTGACCCAACCTAACCCAATTTGACCTAAATGAGTCAAATTAAGCCAAACCTAACTAAATCAACTCCAATTGACTTGAAATTTGGGCTAACCTACTTTTGGCCCATTTCAAATCTGCCTAAATCAAATCCAATGCCAAATGATCATTCTACCCTTAGGTCAAGGGTATCACATGAGACAAATCACCCATGTTAGTGGTCATTTCAAATCCTTGGCCACTTAGTACTCTCCTAATGGTCAACCTAGGCACTTAGGACACTATCCAACCTGACCCAAGGGGTGGTTGGGTCGGCCATGACCCATGGGAGGTGAAATCACCTCCCCTCTGTTGGAGCATTTGAAACCCATAAGACACCCATGATTCCTCCGCCACCTCCATAAATTTAACCAACCAAGCCATGCCAACTCACCTCCTCCCTGCCACCCATGACTCCCTGAGATGGTCGGATGGCCACTAGAGGCCAAACATGATCCCACCATCCAATCAAGATAAAGTGGGGGATACACCCCCTTGTTTCCACTTTAACACACACAAAAATCATGCATGAAAGCCCTAGCTACCCAAGATGAATTGTTAGAGCCATTCCCTAAGCTCCAAGCTCATTCCTCAATTAAAAAATTCCCTTCCCATCCCTCCTGAAATAAGACACTCCGATTTCTGACCAAACTTCCCCATTTCTCCATCAAACTCAAATTAACTTTGCATGCACCTTCCCTAGACCTCGTTGAGCAATAATGAATCATTTCATAAGCTTCCTGAGCATCGAAGGTGGGACTTCGATCAAAGTCAAGCTCCATATCATTAGTTCATGGCCTTCTGAGTAAATGTCGAGGAATTGATCCAATTGCTGCTTAACAAGGCTTTATATCCACTAGATGAAGCTTCCTCAAACTTTTGAGTCACTGATCTTGAGCTCTGGCGAGGTATGTTTCCAAAACTGATCCTTCAACAAAAATGGGTTGGAGCTTTTTGAAGAAAACTTGCATCTCGTGTGTTCTTGACTATTGAATCCCCTCCTATCAATGTCATGAAGGTGTGGAAACCTTTTGGAGTTGATTTGAGCTTGGGTACGCTCAGATCAAGTGAGCAATGGCAGAAGAACTCCATTCTCCCTCACTCGTGTGATGTTAGATCACGCACCATCCATTTCGCATGATCGGAATGGACGATCGTGATTTGATCCACTAGATCGATCTAGTTTAATCCTATTAAGTTGTGGGATTAATCATAGTCATCTAATCTTAGATCGGATGGTGGACGAAAGCATCCCCGCCACATAGTCATAAGTTTTAAGTAACCAACATGCGGGAAGCATGCAATGCTATGTATGCCAACAAGATTAGGCTTTAATAAGGCTTAATTAATCATTTTTAATGGCTAAACTTTTAAAAATCATAAACAATCATAAAGAAATAAAAAAATACAAATAAACACTCATTTTAAAGGTATTTTAGAGGAGAATTAATTAAAAATTATTATAACTAATTTTGAATAGTAATTAAGATTTAATTACAGAATAATTTAGCTTAATTACTCATTAATTAATTGAGCAATTAATCCCAAATTTTGTAGGTTAATTTAATTGGATGACCTCTGCCTCCAATGATTTTCTTGGGATTTGTTGCTCACTTAATTAGGAAAATTGACTAATTAAACCTTAACTACTCTTTTAAGTTAAGTAATGATTAATTAATCCCATGAATAGTAATAAATTGGTTAATTAAGTTTATTAATCATTGTTCAATAGTAAGTGAACAAAGGAATAGGGTTGGGACCCCTTTCCCTAAGTTCATTTTACCCTTTTTCAAAATGAAATTAAATAACTTGATCAAATTGAAATCATAATCAAATTAGACCTTAATTAATTAAATCATGGGGTAGATCTTTAAGTGTTTAATAACCTAAAGAAGTTTAATGAAATTATGGTTAGTCAACATGTGTGGGAAAACCATAAGAGTAATTAATTAAGTCCCTTCATTTAATTAACTATTAATCATGAGCCAATTGCATTAGGCCCCTTTTATTTCCTAGGATCATTGCAAGTTTATTTTCCATGCATATCATATTGGCTCATAAATATTTAGTTAATTACTTTAAGGTGACATAGGTAAGGGTAATTAATTCATCTAATTAAGGGTTCAACTTAATTAACCAATAAAATCAACTTACTTACATTTCCTTAAATTAAATCAAATCACTAATGTGGGAATGGGTTTAAAACAACAAGTGATTATTTCTCTTCACCTCTTTAAATCAAATCAAATCCAAAACTTAATTAATAAAGAAGCTTTGGTTTACTTTAAATAATCTTATTTGATTTGAATGTCCTTAAGAACTAGTTTTGTTGATTGAATCACATGCTTATATTTGATTGTCCTCTTTCCAATCATGTTAAATTTAGTATGTCATTTGAATTCATGCATCCATCTTTTCAAAATCAAGTAAAATAAAATGGATTTCCTTTATGTAAGTTTGCATGTGTTGATTTAATTTAATATATGCATGGCTATTATCACTATTAAATCCAAATATATTTTTCAAAAGCTTATAAATGAATCATAATGTGTTATGATGCTAGTTATAAATACATAAGAAATGCATGTGCTTATAGCTTAAGTGTATGAATGTTGAGTTCTCCTATCCAAATAACATTAGAATTTGGATAGAGCTTTAATTCATATATATAAAATGAAAAAAAAAATATACAAATTTTGCATGGTTTTCTTTCCATCATTTATGTGTACATCCATGTGTGTCCGAGAAAAGTAAGTACATTGTCTAGGCATCCCGGGAATACAAGGCTTTAGTTATCCCCAAGGAGGTCATTTGATTATTACTTCACTCGTTTAACAACAACATGTACTTGCCTATATCTTTGTACATGTATATGTATATGTGATTAGTGAATGAAAATCCCATTTTATATTAAAATTGCATGCATTCATAATTGACTAAGTGGTTTAATTAATTAGCCATATGATTTGGAGCTTACTTCCTATGTTCATGTATATGAATTTACATATGTTTGAACACAAATGGGTATATAGTATGGACATCCCAAAAATATGAGGTTTTAGCTAGCTCCAAGGAGGTCATTTGATTACCGACTTTGGTTTAACAACGGTACATGCATATTTAATTTCATTCTTACATCTTTTTTGTATAAGAATTTGGATAAAGTTTTAAATTAATATGTTTAAATAATTCAATCAAATAAAATATAAATTCTAAACATACATGTACATTCATCATTTAAGTGTGTTAAAATATGTTGGATGTATAGATACATTTAGAATTAAATCATATGCATGTTACATGTGATGGAAAGGAATGATTAAATATATGTCATGTGGTAGTAATTGAATTAAATTAATCTTAAGATACCTTTCATTTTGAATAGGATTATTTAAAGTGAACCTAAACCTAGGATTAATTAAATCATTTAATATGTCATTCACTAAAGAGAACTAAATCAAATCAATATACTTTAGAAAGTGACTTAAGGTAGGATGAAAGAGGGCGTCCTCTTTTCCTCTCTTTATAACACTTAGTTACTAAGTGTAATGAAATGAAATAAAAGAAAACACAAATTAAAATTCTCAAATCAATTAAACTAATTCAAGTAAAATCAACCTTTCATATTAAATTGAATCCTTTTACACTTAGAAAATACAACACTAATTCCTAACAAGACTTACCACACAAGCTTTAATACACACATTAGAATTAAGTCACCACTTCTAGCTCTAAATTAAGACAGTGTATGATGTGATGTATGTTTTGTTTTATGTTGTATTATTTTAGATTGGATGTTAGGGTGTATGCTTTGTAGACGGATGATGATCCAATATTAGCCTAAACATGTTTTCTGCAAGGGATTATGCTTAAGGGATGCTTAAAAATAAATGTGAATGCTCTTTTTGCAAGTTGCTTATATCCTTAAGCATAATCCAAGTTAGGATAGGTGGGCTTAGTTACCCATGTGTAGGGTGCTAAGTCCAAATTATAAATACAATTGCTTGGGATTATATGTATATTTAGCTAACCTCTACTTTACAGGTATAGTTTGATTTACTTTTCCCATAGGTGGGCTTATTTTTATTTAGAGTTGGAGAGCTTTCAATAAGAATAAAATCAAGAGCATCAAAAGAAGATAATATATAAGTAGAATTAGCTTTCTTCATTAATTTTATTTTTGGTGGAGGTACATGATAAAAAGCAAGTAAAGTAAGCAGAGTAAGGGATTTAGTGCCCTTATCCACAGATACAACGCTCTTGCCGTAGAAGAGGAGCTAGCAGAAGAGGTGGTAGCTCCAACAGTGGAGGGAGTACTAGACTCAGACGGTGGCTACACTACTGGACTATCCTAAAATAAAAATCTAAAACCTAAACCTAAAAACAAAAAATAAAACCAAAACTTAAAAATAAAATAAAAATAAAACTAAACTAAAAAATTAACCTAAACCTAAACCAAAACCTAAAAAATAGACTAAAATAAATAAACCTAAAATCAATAAAATAAACTAAATAAAAATAAAAAAAGAAAAAAAATTAAAAAATAATAATAAATAAAATAAATAAACTTAAACCTTCCAGTTCACTTAAATTTAAAAAAATAAAAATAATAAAAAAGCCCTAACCCTAAACCCTAAACTCGGAAACACTAAACCCTAAACCCTAAAACTCAAACCCTAAACCCTAAACCCTAAACCATAAACCATAAAACCTAAAACCTAAAACCTACAACCCTAAACTAAACCCTAAACCATAAACTAGAAACCCTAAACCCTAAACCTTAAACATGAAAAACCTAAAAACCTAAACCTAAACTAAATAAAACCTAAAAATAAAATAAACAAAGAAACCAAAACCTAATTCAAATTAAAAAATAAAATAAAATAAAATAAAAACAAAAACTAAAACCTAAACCTAAACTTAAATATAAACAATAAAAAATGAAAAACTAAACTAAAATAAAATAAATAAGCCCAAAATAAATAAACTAAACTAAATAAAAAAAAATAAACTAAATAAAATAAACTAAACTAAACTAAATAAACCTAAATGTACGAGTTTACTTAATTTTAAAAAAAAATACAATAAAAACCCTGAACCCTAAATCTAACCCAAAACCTGAACCCTAAACCAACAACGCTAAACCTAAACCCTAAACCTTAAAACCCTAAACCATAAACCCTAAATCCTAAACCCTAAACCCTAAAACCCTAAACCCTAAACTCTAAACCCTAAAATATACAACCCTAAACCCTAAACCCTAAACCCCAAACCATAAACCCTAAACCCTAAAAAAACCTAAAAACCTAAACCTAAACTAAATAAAACCTAAACATAAAATAAATAAAAACCTAAACCTAAATAAAATAATAAAATAAAATAAAATAAAAACCTAAACTAACACTTGTACCTAAACCTAAACCTAAACCTAAACCTAACCCTAAATGTAAAAATAAAATAAAATAAAATAAAAACTAAACTAAAATAAAACAAATAAAAACCTAAACTAAACTAAAAAATAAAATAAACCTATGAAAAAATCTAAATAAAATAAAAACTAAACTTAAAATAAAAATAAAATAAAATAAAAACTAAATAAAAACCTAACCCTAAAAAATAAACCTAAAAATAAATAAATAAAATAAAACTTAAACCCTAAACTAAAATAAAAAACCTAAACCTAAAATAAACAAAATAAAATAAATCTAAACCTAAACTAAAATAAACTAAACTAAAATACATAAAACCAAAGCCTAAACCTAAAATAAACTAAACCTAACCCTGAAACTAAATAAAATAAAATAAACTAAAAATAAACCTAAACCTAAACTAAAAAATAAAACTTAAAAATAAACCTAAAATAAAAACCTAAAATCGAAACCTAAAAATATAAAATAAAAACCTAAACCTAAACCTAAAAACTAAAAATAAAACCTAAACCTAAAAATAAAATTAAAATAAAACTAAACTAAAAAATAAACCTAAACCTAAATCTAAAAATAAACTAAAATAAATAAACCTAAATAAATAAAGTAAACTAAGTAAAAATAAAAGTAAACTTAAATAAAAATAAAAAAGAAAATAAACTAAAATAAATAAAAAAACTAAATAAACCTAAAACTACTAGTTCACTTAATTTTAAAAAAATAAAATTAATAAAATTAAAAAAATATAAAACCCCTAAATTATAAACCCTAAAAACTGAAACCTAAACCCTAAACCATAAACCCTAAAACTCTAAATCCTAAACCCTGAAGCCAAAACCCTAAACCCTAAACCCTAAATCCTAAAACCTACAACCCTAAACCCTAAACCCTAAACCCCAAACCCTAAACCCTAAACCCTAAACCCTAAGCTCTAAAAACTGAAAAACTTAAACCTAAACTAAATAAAACCTAAAATAAAATAATAAAAAACCTTAACCTAAATCAAATTAAAAAATAAAATAAAATAAAAACCTAAACTAAAACCTAAACCTAAACCTAAATATAAATGGAATAAATAAACCAAAAATAAATAAACTAAACTAAATAGAAATAAAAATAAACCAAAATAAAATAAAAAATACAAAAACTAAAATAAACTAAATAAACTAAATAAACCTAAATGTGAGTTTACTTAATTTAAAAAAATACAAAGAAAAATACTAAACCCTAAACCTTAAAACCCTAAACCCTAAACCCTAGACCCTAAATCCTAAACTCTAAACCCTAAAACCCTAAACCATAAACCCCAAACTCTAAACCCTAAATCCTACAACCTTAAACCCTAAACCCTAAACCCAAACCCTAAACCCAAACCCTAAACCCTAAAAACCTAAAAACCTAAAGCTAAACTAAATAAAACCTAAAATAAAATAAATAAAAAACCTAAACCTAAATAAAATAACAAAATAAAATAAAATAAAAACCTAAACCTAAACCTAAATGTAAAAATAAAATAAAATAAAAAATAAAAACTATACTAAAATAAAACATATAAAAACCTAAACTAAACTAAAAAATATATAATAAACCTAAGAAAAAAACTTAAATAAAATTAAAATTAAACGTAAAATAAAAATAAAATAAACCAAAAATAAAATAAAATAAAAACTAAATAAAAACCTAACCTTAAAAAATAAACCTAAAAATAAAACCTAAAATTAAATAAAAAATAAAACCTAAACCCTAAACCTAAAATAAACAAACTAAAATAAATCTAAACCTAAAATAAAATTAACAAAACTAAAATAAATAAAACCTAAACCTAAACTTAAAATAAACTAAACCTAAACCTAAAACTAAATAAAATACAATAAATTAAAATAAACCTAAACCTAAACTTAAAAAATAAACCTAAAATAAAAACCTAAAGCCCAAACCTAAAAAAAATATAATAAAAACCTAAACATAATTTAAAAAAAAAACCTAAACCAAAAATAATAAATAAAAATAAAACTAAACTAAAAAATAAGCATAAACCTAAAACTAAACCTAATAAACTAAAATAAAAAATCTAAACTAAAATAAATAAACCTAAAATTAATAAACTAAACTAAATAAAAAAAAAAAATAAAAAAATAAAATAAATAAAAAATAAACTAAATAAAAATCTAAACCTACCAGTTTACTTAATTTAAAAAATTTAAATAAAATAATAAAATTAAAACAAATAAAAAAACCCTAAACCCTAAACCTAACTAAACCCTAAACCCTAAACCCTAAAACCCTAAACCCTAATCCCAAAATCCTAAACCTTGAACACTAAAACTTCAAACCCTAAACCCTGAACCATAAACCTTAAACCCTAAGCCCTAAAACCTACAACCCTAAACCCTAAACCCTAAACCCCAAACCTTAAACCCTAAACCTAAACCCTAAACCCTTAACCCTAAAAACCTAGAAACCTAAACTAAATAAAAACTAAAAATAAAATCAATAAAAAAACATAAACCTGAATCAAATAAAAAAATAAAATAAAATGAAAACCTAAACTAAAGCCTAAACCAAAACCTGAAAAAAACTAAACTAAAATAAATTAAATAAAACCCTAAACTAAATGAAAAAAATAAAATAAACCTAAAAATAAAAAACCTAAGTAAAATAAAACTAAACCTAAATAAAATAAAATATACCTAAGTAAAATAAATTAAAACTAAATAAATAAAACCTAAACCTAAAAAAAATAAAGTTAAAATAAATAAAAGAAAACCTAAACCTAAACTTAAAAAAACCTAAACCTAATATAAAATAATATAAACCTAAACCTAAACTAAAAATAAAACCTAAACCTAATAAATAAACCTAAAACCTATAAAATAAAATAAACTAAAACTAAAATTAAACCTAAACTAAAAAATAAAACCTAAAAATAAACCTAGAAATAAAAAATAAAAAAAAATAATCATAAATCTAAACCTAACAAATTAACTAAAATAAAAAACCTAAATTAAAATAAATAAACTAAACTAAATAAAAATAAAAATAAACCTAAATATAATAAAAAATAAATTAAATAAAAATAAATAAAAAGTAAACAAAATAATTTAAATAAACCTAAGAATATGACTTTACTTACTTTAAAAGAAAAATACAAAAAAAACCCTAACCGTAAACCCTAAACCCTTAAACTATCCCTAAACCCTGAACCCTAAACCTACAACCCTAAAGCCTAACCCTATCCTAAACCCTAAACCCTAAACTCTAAACCCTAAAACCTACAACCCCAAACCCTAAACCCTAAACCCCAAATCAGAAACCCTAAAACTTAAAACCTAATCCTAAACTAAATAAAAACATAAAATAAAATAAATAAAACTAAACCTAAAGAAAATAAAAAATAAAAAAATAAAACCTAAACTAAAACCTAAACCTAAACCTAAATAAAAATAAAATAAAATAAAAAAATAAAACTAAACTAAAATAAACAAATAAAACCTAAACTAAACTAAAAAATAAAATAAACTTAAGAAAAAAACATAACTAAAATAAAACTAAAATAAAAAAAAAAAAAAATGAAAACTAAATAAAAACCTAACCGTAAAAAATAAACCTAAATAAAACATAAACCTAAACCTAAAATAAACTAAACCTAAACCTTAAACTAAATAAAATAAAATAAACTAAAAATAAACCTAACTAAACTAAAAAATAAAACCTAAAGTAAACCTAAAATAAAAATCTAAACCTAAGAAAATAAAATAAAACCCTAAACCTAAACCTAAAAATAAAGAAATAAAACCTAAACCTAAAAAAATAAAAAAAAGAAAACTAAATAAAAAATCAGCATAAACCTAAACCTTAACCTACAAAAATAAACTAAAATAAAAAAATCTGAAATAAATAAACTAAACTAAGTAAAAATAAATAATATTCCTAAATTAAAAAAATAAAGTAAACTAAAATAAATAAAAATAAACTAAATAAACTAAATAATAACCTAAACTTAATAGTTTTCTTAATTTAAAAAAATTAAAAAAATAAAACAAAAAAAAACAAATAAAAAAACCCTAAACCCTAAACTTACAACCCTAAACACTAAACCCTAAACCCTTAACCCTAAAACCCTAAACCCTATAACCATAAACTTTAAACCCTAAACCCTAAACCCTAAAACCTACAACCCTAAACCCTAAACCCTAAACCCTAAACCCTAAAACCCAAACCCTAAACCCTAAACCTAAAATAAACTAATAACCAAAATAATAATAAAATTGATAACTAATAATAAACTAAATAACAAATAAATAATAATAATAATAATAATAATAATAATAACCACAAAATAATAAATAATAATAAAACTAATAACTAATAACTAACTAATAAGAAAATAACTAATAACAAACTAATAACTAATAAAATAACTAATAAAATTTAATAACTAATAATAATAACAAACTAATAATACTAATTAATAACAACTAATAACTAATAACTAACTAAACTAATTAACTATTAACTAATAAATTAATAATAACTAAACTAATAATAACTAACTAATAATAGATAGTAAATAACTAATAAACTAATAAATAAATAACTAATAACTAACTAATAACCAACTAACTAAACTAAACTAAACAACTAATAACTATTAAATAATAACTAATAACTAATAACCTAAAAACTAATAATAAATAAATAACTAATAACTAACCACAATAACCAAATAAATAACCAATAATAACAATAATAATAATAATAATAATAATAATAATAAATAAATAACTAATAAAACCAACTAATAATAATAAACTAATTATAATAATTAAAAAATAATAATAATAATAATAACAATAAAAAAAACAAAATAAATAATAAACCACAATAATAACTAATAATAATAACATAACTAATAATAATAAACTAATAAACTAACCAATAATAATAATTAATAAAAAATAACTAATGACCAAATAAACTAAACTAATAATAACTAAACTAATAATAAAACCCAATAATAATAACCAATAATATAACTAAAACTAAAAATTAATAATAATACTAAAACTAAAAAACTAACTAATAATAACTAAATAATAACTAAAAACCAATAATAATAAAAATAACCAACTAATAAACTAACTAATAATAATAATTAAACCAAAACCAAAACTAATAATAAATAACAAATAAACTAATCTAATAATAATAATACAATAAATAACCAATAATAATAATAAATAATAACCTAATAAACCAAATAAAACAAAAAGACAACTAATAACTAAATAATAAATTGATAAACTAATAATAAACCCAATAATAATAAAACCAATAAATAACTAATAAATAAACTAATAATAAATAATAATAAAACTAACTATCAAACCTAATAACTAATAAAACCCAATAATAACTAATAATAACTAATAATAATTAAAAACTAATAATAACTAATAATAATAACTAAAACCAATACTAACTAATAAAAACTAATAAACCAATAATAACCAATAACTAATAATAATAATAAACCAACCAATAAACAATAATAAATAATAATAAATAACTATTAATAACTAATAATAATAATAATATTAATAATAAATTAACTAATAACTAATAACCAATAATAACCAAATAAATAACTAAACTAATAAACAATAATAAAACTAATAATAAAAAACCAACTAATAACTAAACCAAATTAAAAACTAATAAACAAATAACTAATAATAACTAATAACTAATAAACTAATAATAATAACTAATAATAACTAATAACTAATAAAAAATAATACAATATAATAATAATAATAACTAATAATAACTAATAACTATCTAAAATAACTAAAAATAATAATAATAACCAAAACCCAATAACTAATAAACCAAATAAAAACTAAAATAAATAAATAATAAATAACCAACTAAATAACTAATCTAATAAAAGTAATAACTAATAAATAATAATAATAATAATAATAACCAATAAATTAATAACTAATAAATTAAAAAAAAAAATTAAATAAATAAAAATTAATAATAAAAATAATAAACTAATAATAATAATAATAAATAAAAAAAATAACCAATAACTAATAAATATTAATAAATAATAATAATAATAACTAATAATAATAAAAAATAATAACTAATAACAAATAATAATAACTAATAACTAATAACTAATAAATAATAATAAAACATAATAACTAACTAATAACTTATAAACAAATAACTAATAACTAACTAATAATAACTAATAATAACTAACTTATAACTAATATTAACTAATAATAACTAACTAATAACTAATAATAACTAACTCATAACCTAAACTAATAACTAATAACTAATATTAATAAATAATAAACTAATAACCAATAATAACTAATAATATAACTAACTAAACTAACAAATAATAATAATAACCAATAACTAATAAAAACTAAACAAACAATAATAACTAATAATAATAATAATAATAATAATAACTATTAACTAACTAATAAAAAATAAACTATCATAATAATAATAATAACTAATAATAATAACTAAACTAAAACCTAAATTAACTAATAATAATAACCAATAAACTAATAATAATAATAAACTAATCTAATAAACTAATAAACTAATAATACAATAATAATAACTAACTAATAAAACCTAAACTAATAATAATAAACTCATAACTAACTAACTAATAATAACTAATAACTAAACCTAATAACTAATAACTAACCTAATGAAAAATAACTAAACTAGTAATAACTAATAACTAACTAATAACTAATAAAACTAATAATAATAATAAAACCTAAACAAAAAACCCTTTTTTTTTGCCCTCCCCTCCCCTTCGACAATCGGATTCAAGAACCCATTTTTCTCTTCTTATGGCTTCGAGGATTTTTCACTGGTTTTGATCTTGGTCAATTTCCTTCCGTTGTTTGGCATGGCTAAAATGATGGCTTCAGTTGCTCCTCCTAGGGTTGATGATTTCTTGGGTAAATCTAAGTTTTATTTTTCTAAATCATTTAAAGATGCCTTATCGGATAAGGATGCTTCAACCTCCCCTGAATTTTTGATTAATCTTGTTCATACAACTTTTATAGGTGTTCTGGCTATAATGTGTTCTAATTTGGATATTGAGAAACTCATTGAGCCTTATGCCTTTACTCTGATTGGTAAATTTTCTTTTCCCTGACCTAATATGGAAGATATTCAGTTTTTCTTTCATGATTTAAAGCTCTCCAGTGTGTTTTCAGTTGGTTTGTTGGATAGTCATCATGTCCTCATAAAGTTATCTAATGATCTTGATTATAGCCAAATTTTCTCTCATCGATCTTATTATGTTAAAAATTGTCAAATGTGTATCCTTAAATGGACTCCATTTTTTGACATTCAAGAAGAATCTCCTATAGTGCCTGTTTGGATTGCTTTGCCTAATCTTCAGATACATTTTGTTAATCATCAATTTCTTCATGTGGTTGGGTCTATTTTTGGTAGGCCTTTACAAATCGATCAACTGGCTACATCTCCCTTCAATTGCTCTCATATCCTTGTTGAAATTGATGTTACTAAGAAGTATCCTAATGAGATTTGGATAGGGTCAAAAGTATGAATATTTTCAGATTGAATTTAAAACTTTCCTTTTATGCAATCACGCAAAACCCATGGCCATGTCTTTTCAGATTGTTTCATTGCTCATCCTCAACTTAGGAAAAATGTTAAAAAAATCCTAAGTTGATTGATCAACTGGAGATCATTTAATCGATAAAAATAAAATTTCTATTTTGATGTAAAAGATAAATATGTTATTGATGGTATTCTGAATCTATCTAATGTTTTAACTATTGAGAATGCTTGTGAAAATGTTTCAGAAAATGATGATGTTGCTTTGAATGGTAATCAGATTTTGACTACTATTATTCATGTGCTTTCTGGAATTACTCAAGATGATGTTATTCCAGTTTTGATTTCCTCTCCTAAAGATTGTTGTGATATAGATCCTAGAAATTTTAAAGATAATGTCTTTCTTTCTGACTTTCAAAAACCTCTTAAAGAAAAGGATATTTTTAATTCTTTTAATATGGAAGTTGTTGATGGTTTAGATAAGGTGGATGTGCAACTGTGTTCTTGTTTGCTTAACAAATTTGCTCCCTTCTTTAACTACTATTTTTTATGGTGTTTTGTCTATGGTTTTTTCTTAATTAATGAATAAAAATGGTTTAGTGTCATTTTAGTTGGAATCTCCTACCAAATTTGCAGTTATTAAGAGTTCTAATGATCCTTCTGATATTGAATCTTTTAGAATGAACCTGGTTTTCAAACTATTTGTGTGAAAAAGAAAAAACAATTCTAAAATTTTCCTCCTAAAGTTTCTAGATCGACTCGATCTTCTTCATCTTCTTTACCCAATAAGAATTAATGTTTAATTTTCTTTTGTGTAATATTAGGGGCATTGGTACTCTTGCTATTAGGAATAGGATTAGGAACCTTTGTAGGGTTTATAATGTAAATTTCTTGGTTATCCTTGAACCTCTTATCTTTTTTACTAAAATTATGCATGCAACTAGAATGATCGGTTTCTCCAATTATTATTTTAACAATAACAATAAGATTTGGTTATTTTGGAATAATTCTCTTTCTATTAATGTCATTAATGATTTTCATCAAGTTATTAATGTGGATATTTTATTTGGTGACTATCATGCTTTTGGCTCTTTTGTTTATGCTGTTGTAATAAGATTGAAAGGATAATTCTTTGGGATCAATTATCTACTTTTGCTTCTACTATTAATAATTCTTGGATTGTTGGTGGGGATTTCAATACAGTCCTTTCTATGGATGAAAGGAAAGGCGGTTCTTCACCGAATTTACATTCTATGGAAGATTTCTCGAATATGATCTTGGACTGTAATTTGCATGATGTTGGTTCTATTGGCTCTTAGTTTACTTCGAATAATCATAGACTTTGGAAACGTTTGGATCATGCCTTTTGGTTAAACCGTTGGCCTTTGACTTCATTGAACATCTTAGTAGAACACTCTCAGATCATGTTCCTCTTTTGATTTCAATTAAAAATGTTATTCATGACAATAATGTCACTAAAAATATTCATTTTCAAAATATGTGGTTACAAGATAGCAATTTTCTTGATGCTATTGCTTCTAATTGGCATGCTCCCCTTGCTTTAGATGATTCTGTTTTTAGTATGAAGAGATTTTGGCTTAAACTCAAAAGGCTTAAGCACCATATTAATTGGTGGAATAGAAACTGTTTCAAAAATATTTTTAATAATATCAAGAACATGGAACAACAGTGAAAGATTTGGAAGAACTTGTTATTAATGATTCTTTTTTTTTGCTCTAACCTTGTTGAAGCTAAAGATAACCTCACTAAGTATCAGAATATGGAGGAGACTTACTAGAGATGAAAGGCTACTTCTAAACATCTTTCTGAGGGGGAAAGAAACATGAAATATTTTCCTGCTTTGGTTATGAAAAGGAGAGTTCTTGGGAGGATTCATAAATTCAAGAATTCTGATGGTTCTTGGAATACCAAAAAGAGGATATTTTCTCTTCTACTATTAACTTTTTAAAGATCTTTTAAATAAAAATTATCAACTTGATCAGTTATCTAACTCCTCTATCATTCCTTCTCTTATGTCTCTTGAGGATAATGATTACTTGGTTGCTCCTCCTTCGAATGAGGAAATTTTTAATATTCTTAATGGTATGAATGCTAATTCTATTGCAGGGTAGGATAGCTACTCTACTTTATTCTTTCAAAAAGCTTGGTTTATTATTAAATCTAATCTTGTTAATGCTATGAAGAATTTCTTTCTTGGGAATTCTATTCATAAATACTTTACTTCCACTAATATTGTTCTTATTCCCAAGAAAAATAATCCTAATTTTTGGAATGATTTTAGACCTATTAGTCTTTGTATTTTTTTAATAAAGTGATTTCTAAAATTTTGACTAGTAGGCTTGGTAAATTTCTTCCTAAGATTATTTGTCCTAATCAAACTGGCTTTGTGAAAGGTAAGACTATCTTTGACAACATCTTGCTTGCGAGAACTAATTCATGACTTAAATGTGAAAACTAGAGGTGGCAATTTACTTTTTAAGCTTGATATTACCAAAGCTTATGATAACATTTCTTGGGATTTTCTTAAGAGCATTCTTTCTTTATTTGGTTTCTCTGCAAAATTTATCTCTTTGGTTAACAATATCATTGGCAATGTTTGGTTCTCTTTAGTTATTAATGGTGAAAACTTTGGCTTCTTTAAGTCCTCCCAAAGTATTAGACAAGGTGACCCTCTTTTTCCATAACTTATTATTGCTATTGAATATTTGTCTCTATTTAATTTTTTTGGTTGAGAAGAATTCTAGCATGTTTTTCAAGAATCTTGGTGGTTTGGCTATATCCCACTTAAGTTTTGCTGATGACTTCATTATATTTTGTAATGGCTCATTACAATATGTTAAAAAATTGAAGGTTTTTTTGAATAATTTTGAAAAGGAAAGTGGCCTCTTGATCAGTACTCAAAAAGCTATTTTATCTCCTCTATTCCTATTTTTGCTCATAGAATAAATAAAATAAAGGATATTACTGGATTATCTCATCAATGTCTTCCTATCAAGTATTTAGATTCTCCTTTATACTGTGGTCCTAAGAGGACTTGCATTTTTGATGAGGTTATCCAAAATATTCATAATAAGATTTCTACCCTTGAATTTCATTTTTTTATCTTTTGGTGGTAGATTAATTGGTATTAAAAGTATTCTTTACTCTTCCTTTTATTTGTTGCTTAATATTGTTCCTACTTCTCTGTTATTACTGATTGAAAGGCTTTTTACTAAATTTTTTTGGGGCTCTAGACCTTTGGCCAAAAGGCTTCATTGGGCTTCTTGGTCTAATATGTGTGGTACTTTATTTGAAGGTGGTCTTGGCTGCAGGTCCTTGTTGGATTCCACCAATATTTTTTCTTATAAACTTTGGTGGAATTTTAGAAAGAATGTTAGTCTTTGGGCTAACTTTATGAATTATAAATACTACAAAGGTAAGCATCCTTTAACTTGTAGCTATAAACATGGTGATTCTATTGTTTGGAAGCGCCTTTGTGTTGTTAAATGGCAAGCAAAACCTCTCATTTTCTAGGGTATCAATAGTGGCTCCTCTTTCTTTTGGCAAGATAACTGGATGGGGGATTCCTCTATTGACTCTATGCTTAATACTCATTCTAGTACTTCTTAAAAGTTAATCATTTTATTTTAAATGGTGATTGGAATCAGTCTCTTTTGTATGACTTGTTTCTTGTTTCCATTTGTAATAAAATCATCAAGATTCCTATTGATGGTATCACTTCTGATCATGTTCTTTACAAAATTTCTAGTAATGGTGATTTTTCATTTAAAGATACCTGGCACCATATTAGAGATAATAAACCCTCTTCTCCTATCTTTTAAAGATTTGGAATAACATTATTCCTACCTCTTATTGTATTCTTGTATGGAGAATTTTAAGGAGTTTTATTGTGATTCTTTACTTTTGGATAAAGGATTTTATCTTCATTCTAAATGAAATGCTGTTGTTTTCATATTGAGAATGTTAGTCATGTATTTGTTAATGGTGTTATTGCCTCTAAAATTTGGAATTGGTATGAGGACTTATTCAACCTTAGTTCTTTTAATGGTAATTTTAACTAACTTAACTTAACTTAACTTAACTTAACTTAACTTAACTTAACTTAACTTAACTTAACTTAACTTAACTTAACTTAACTTAACTCATTTTTATCTTGACTCTGGTGATCGCCTTCCCTTCGATTTTCCTTCGCTTCTGATTCTCATCGCATGATTGTCCGGTGGATCACGCGATGCTCCTATGCTTATGGATTCAGTTCCTCTACCGCGATGAATGGCTCCACCGCACGGTGGTTGGGCATCAAATTTCTCGGGCTCTTTGGATTCAAATGCCCCATCGAACTTGAATATGGTTAAATCCTTTAAGGATGCTCTCTCTGGTAAAAGTTTTTCATCTAATGCTTCGATGAATTTAGTATCGACTTCTTTTCATAGTATTCTGATCATGTGTTCTGATAAGGAGGTTGAATTGTTGGCTAAGCCTTATGAATTCACTTAGAAATTTCATTACCAAATCGATAAAATTCAATCATTTTTCATAATGAAACTTCTGCATTAGCTTGATTGATCCAAGGCATGTCTTAATTCACTTAATAATGACCTAGATTATTCAAGGGTTTTTGCTAATGCTCCTATGTCATTTTCAATTGCCAAATGCATCTTCTAAAATGGACTCCTCTTTTGATATAAAGGAGGAATCTCCAATTGTTTGGCTTCTACCTAATATGCGAATTCATTATGTGACGCACCAAGTGCTTTTTGCTGTGGGGGCTCTCTTTGGCCAGTCTCTTCAAATTGATCAGGCCACCGCTATAAGATCCCACCATCGCTGTATATTTTAGTAGAAATTTATATATCCAAAAAACATCCTAAAGAAGTTTGGATTGGATTTGAAAAGTATGGTTATAATCGAAAAATTGAATTTGAGAATTTTCCTGTGTTCTACTCTCATTGCAAAATCCATGGGCACGACAATTTAGAATGTTTTGTGTTACACCTAAATCTTAAAAAGAAATATATGAATGAGGCCCACCCTAATCCTACAATTGATAAAATTGGTAAATCTATGTATGTGCCTAAAGCTACTCTAAAAGGAAATTCTATTTCTACTTCTGTGGAACCCACAAATTTGCCGAATGAAATGTTGAATGATGCTAATCTGAAAGATTTTTATGATGTAGATAAGGAGGATGCTGATGTTGATCCTAAGGCTCATTATGATGGCTTGGATACCTGTCATTCCTTGCATAATAATTTGGATGCTAAAGACAATGCCCCTACTCCAGTTATCTTGACTTCCTTGAATGCTAAACATGAGGAGGAAAATTTAAAATGGATAGAGGAAAAATTGAAACAATATCCTAAAATACCCTCAAATTTGTGCTCTTGATGCTTCCAATATATCCCCCTCTCTTAACACTGAAATTGCAACCTCCCCTTCTCTTATTCTTTGACACATACAACCTAATCATTCTTTGCATACAGATACTGAAATTGAGGAAGGGGAAGTCACCATTAGAAATGCTTTGACTGATTCTAACCCTATTCTTAATGTAACCAACCAGTCTCTCTTGGATGGAGACCCATTGGACAAAAATAGACCATTTCAAAATATTCTAAAAAAGAAATCACTTAAAGCAAAAATGTTCCCTAATAACTCTACTAGATCTACTAGATCTAGATCTTCATCTCATAAAAAGCTGCTCTTCCTTTTATCTATTTTCTTTAGACATCTACTTTACTTTGCTTTTATTTCAAATTTGATAGCCTTTATTTAATTCACTTATTTGGAATATTTGAGGGATTGGGACCCTCCGTTTCAGAATGTTAGAAATCACTATCGTGTTAATAATATCGCCTTACTTGTTATTATCGAACCTTTAATTCACTCTTCTAACATCAATCATGTGGCTAGAATGCTTGGCTTTAATAACTTCTTTTACAATATTGGTAATAAGATTTGGTGTTTTTAGAATAACCTGGTCTCTGTTTCTATCTTTGATGATCTTCAGCAAGTGGTCAATGTTAACATTTCTTTGGGTGAATTCTTTGCTCTAGGCTCATTTGTGTATGCATCTTGCAATAGGGCTGGTAGGAACACCCTTTGGGGCAATTTAAGAACCTTTGCCACCACTATCTACAAACCTTGGTTGGTCGGTGGTGATTTTAACACCATCCTCTTCTCTTCCGAAAGAAGGGGGGGATGTTCTCCTAACATGCATTCTATTAAAGATTTTTCTAATATGATTCTTGATTGTAACCTTATTGACATTGGCTACTCGGGATCAGATTACACTTGGCACAACTCTAGACTCTGGCAACGGCTGGACAAAACTCTCTTTAACTCTATATGGATAAATCAATGGCCCCATACTTCTGTTGAGCATTTAAGTAGAACCATGTCAGATCATGCTCCTCTCTTGATTTTTGTTAAAAATCTATTAAATCAACTCTCCCACTCTACATCTTTCAGATTTTAGAATATGTGGATTCAGCAAATTGATTTTTTAAATGTTGTCACCACTAACTGGATTGCCCCCCTCCACCTTGACAATTCGGTCAAGGGTACGATTCGCCTCTAGTTTAAACTTAAAAGACTCAAGCAAAACCTTATTTGGTGGAACAAACATCTCTTTAAAAACCTTTTTGCTAACATCAAAAATAAGGAACAATTGGTTTGTAATCTTGAAAATGCTGTTTTAACTGATTCTTCTAAACTGAAGGATTTGAATGAAGCCAAAGATAACCTTGTTACCTATCAAAATATGGAAGAAACTTTATGGCGGCAAAAGGTGGCTAGTAAACTCATTACTGATGGGGACAGAAATACCAGATACTTTCATGCTCTTTTTCAAAAAAAGAGAGCATTAAATTATATCCAAAAAATTAAAAGTTCCAATGGCAACTGGATACTGAATATAACGAAATTAAAGAATCTATTATTAATCATTTCAAAAATTTGCTGAATAAGAGCCATACTTTAGATGCTATCTCAAACACTCATTTGATTCCCTCATTTATTTCCAGAGAAGAAAACCATTTACTTACTATGATTCCTGATGAGAGATTAGCAAAATTATTAATAACATGAACACTGATTCAGCTGCTGGCCCTGAAGGATATACTACTCACTTCTTTCAACATTGTTGGACTATTATTAAACAAGACTTAGTTGAAGGATTGACTTCTTTAATGGTAACTCTATACCTAGATATTTCTCTTGCACCTCCATTGTCCTAATACCAAAAATTGACAATCCTAAATGCTAGGGTGACTTTAGACCTATCAATCTTTGCACCTTCTTTCAAAAACATATTGTTGAATTACTTGCCAATAGACTTACTCCTTTGCTTCAAAAAATTATCTCTCCTAATCAAACTGGCTTCGTAAGAGGCAAAGCTATATTCGATAATATTCTTCTAGCCCAAGAGTTTATTCATGACTTGGATGCCTATCGAGGCAATACCCTTTTTAAATTAGACATTTCTAAAGCCTTTGACAATATCTCTTGAAATTTCTCTTTCAAATTCTCAATTGTTTGGGTTTTATGATAAATTCATATCTCTTATTAAAAATTGTATTACAAATGCTTGGTTTTCTATCATTTTAAATGGAGAGGCCTTAGGTTTCTTCCCCTCATCTCATGGCTTGAGACAAGGAGACCTATTGTCTCCTTCTCTTTTTATCATTGGTGTGGAATATCTTTCTAGTCTTAATGACCTATTCAACAATAATCCTAGCATGTACTTTAGAACCCTGGGTGGCATCCCTATCTCTCATTTGAGCTTTGATCTTCATCATTTTTTCCAATGCTTCCATTCATCACATCAAAAAAATAATGAAATTTTAGTTAAATTTGGGAAGGAAAGTGGTCTTTCTATTAATGAAGGCAAAAGTTGTTTCATTCCTTCATCTAAAATTCCTAGTAAATTGACCAAATCTTGAGAATCACCAATTTTCAACAACATCACCTTCCCATTAAATATCTTGGTGCTCCTCTTTATAAAGGTCGAAAAGGATCACATCTCTTTGATGAACTTATCCAAAAAATCTCAAATAAAATTTATGGGAATTTCATTTACTCTCTTTTGGTGGTAGACTTACTTTGCTTAAGAGTACCCTTAACTCCATGCCTTTATAACATATTCAAACCATTGTCCCTACTAATTCTACCCTTAATAGAATCAGTACCTCCTTAATTTTTTTTAGGGGTTCTAACAACTCTTCTAAAAGGATGCATTGGACTTCTTGGTATAAATGTTGTGGCACCCTTGCTGAAGGTGGCCTGGGTTGTAAGACAATCCGTGAAACTATTACTGCATTCTCTCATAAACTTTGGTGAAACTTTAGAAGCAAGAATACTCTTTGGGCTAAATTTATGACTACCAAATACTACCAGGGTAAGCATCCTCTCACCTATTCTTACAAAGTGGGTAACTCACATGTATGGAAAAGACTTTGTAACATCAAATGGGAAGTCAATTTTTCTTGGGGTCAACTCGCTCTTCCTTCTTTTGGCAAGAAAACTGAGGCAATGGTTCCATTGATAATTTAATTAACTACTCATTCCACGATATTAAAGTCCTTCGGTCGAATAATAATGGAATGATATCATGCTTATTGACTACATTCCTACTCCTTTTATACATAATCTCACCAACATATATATAATTAACAAAGCTGATCAAATCCTCTTTAAGCTCTCTCACAATGGAGATTTTAATCTTAAAGATGTTTGGTTTCATATTAAAGAAACTCATGACTTCTCTAATGTATTTTTTAAACTTTGGAATAACACTATACCTATCTCTTATTCTATCCTTACTTGGAGAATTCTAAAAAATTTCATCTCTGTGGACTCTCTTATGTGGAGAAAAGGATTTTACTTACCCTTTAAATGCTATTGCTATTATCACATTGAGGATGTGAATCATGTCTTTGTTAATGGAGCTATTGCCTCTAAATTATGGGTTTGGATGATATCTTTCAATATTAATCTTTTAATGGAACTCTATCTTTATACCAACTTTGGAGGCTTATTTTCAAAGAACTAAAGGTCATATTAAAGTGATAACGCCATCACTCTCATTTGGTTTATATGGATGGATAGAAATGGTGCTAAATATCATGGGATTCCTATGAATCATAAAAGAATTATTATGAGAATCAAAGGTAAAATTCATGCCTTATTCAATGCCAATTTAATTACTAACAATCAATTTAAAGGTTGCAAATTTGTAGCTAATAAATTGGGTCTTACCTTGCCTGAGCATTTGAATTGTAAAGATGATAAGATTGTCTATTGGATTAAGCCCCATGATAATATTTTCAAGATTAACGATGGTTCTTCTCAAAATAATTTTGGATGTGGTGGATTTTCAGAAACTTTAAAGGCATAGTAACTTGTGCTTTTGCCTATCCTCTACCTACATGCTCTATTATTTTACTGAATTAATGGTCATTAATAAAGCTGTTGAGATCAGTTTGCAGAAAAATTGGCTTAACATTTGGATTGAAGCAGATGCTTTTCTTCTGATTGATCTATTAACCTCTAATAAAATGGGTAAATTAATATTATCTTCTCAATCAAACTAGAATGATTCAAGTTTAGTAATCTCATGTTTGGAAGGAAATGCATGTGCTAATTATCTTTGCTAGATTAGATGATCAAATTTTCTTTGATCAATCTAATCTACCTACCAGTGGCTTAGTCAATTTGGATAATATTACTACCATTTAGAAATTATCCCCCTCTTTTCTTTCTATTTACTTATTCTCTCGATGCATTCCTATAATTGTATTTTGCTTCTCCTGTTGACCCGATTTGCTCACCTCTTATGGGGATTTTTTGATAATGTCGATCTCATTTGAAGGGTATGATGTTTCTGTTCATTAAGATACTATGGAAATGCTTATCTCTCTATCTATATTGACAAAATTTTCACTTATGTCTTCACTATTTTCTATTGGCCTTTTGGTTTATGGGTTTATTTTGCTATATATACAGTTGATGGAGTTTAAGGGTGATAGGTTAAATGATTGTTGTTTTCTTTCCAAATCTTATTTATACTTTTTTCACAATATATGTCAATACTATGCTTCTTAGCAAGTTTGGTTTTTTGAACTAGGAATACATATGTGTTCATTGAAGTTCAAGATTTTTTGGTATATTTTGTTTGTTGTTCCCTCATTTTTGGGAGTGTTTTTGTTTCTCAAATAGTTGGCAGATTCATTTTCTCTCTAGCAAGTGGTTTTTTTTTCTCCTACTAGAATATCTTGTTTATAGTTTCTAGTGTTTTGCTCCCATCAATATTTCTCATGCTTTTTGGCCTCATCATTTTGGCTTGGGTCGCTGATTTTGTGTCGGGTTTATTTCCATTACGCTAACTCTTGCATTTGGTTTTAGGTTTTCTAGGTCGGGAATGTTTTTCTATTCCTCCACTATTGTTATCTTTGAATTCTTTGACACTTGTGTTTTTTGCTCCCATCAATACTTGGCTGTCATGGTTCCTTCTTTTGGCCTATTGTTTGGTTTTTATTTCTTGTAGGTAGGTGGGCTGATGTGGTGATTTTTTCATCAGGTTTTTGTCTTGCAATTGACTTTACTAGTATAATTTTGGTTATGATCATGGCTAGATCAAGTGCTTGTGTTTCATTGATTGCATGGTTTCCCACGTCCTGGGCCGGCTGTTTTTTTCAATCATGTTGGGTAGGATTGATGCTATGGTGCATATAATGGTGATGGTTATCCTATTTGGGATAATGGCTTGCATTTTTCATATACATTGTATTTGGCTTTATTTAGATTTGTGTACTAAGGACCACAAATCCATCATCCTTGCTATCCTAGTGTTTGTGCTATGATGGCTTCACCCTTATTGGTTTGGTAGTAACTCTTATGTTGTATCCATTCAATGGTTGCTTGGATGCACACATTTTACCCCTAATTTGGTGTGAATATCTTGGGTCCTCTCCCTCAAAATTTCACTTCAATCATTATTCGCCTCTTATTACATCTGTACTAATTCTTCCCTCTTCATATTTGTAGATGCTTTTCCTTTATTTTTGTGCATTGTTTCATTTCCGTTGATTCACGCAGATATGATTCTTGGCCCAGATCTTCCATTGATCTCTATGTATTTTTATTGTTCTTTTGCTTTTACTTGCTTTTGGATGTAATTAGATAGGGGATTTTCTCTCTAGGCTGGTTGTAGCTCTTCGAGCAGTAGTTTTAGAGTTTTTCCCCTTTTAAGGACCTTGTAACCTTCTTTTTGTCGCAATAAAATTCCCCTATATGGGGTTTCCTAAAAAAATGGTAATTTAAACTTAATGCAGCTCCTTAGCTCTTACTTTCTTAATACTGTCTAAGGGCATATCAAAATTGTTGTGGTTGTTACTTTGATTTGGTTTATTTGGCTTGATAGAAATGATGCTAAACACCGTAATGTGCCTATGAATAATAAGAGGATTATTGCTAGGACCAAAGACATAAAAATTTTTTTACATAAGGCTGTGCTTCATAATGTTACTAATTTTAGAGGTTGCAAGTTTGTTGCTTCCAAATTAGGTATTAAGTTTCCTTATTGGTACTTGCCTCCTTCTTATAAAATCATTACTAGATTAATCCTCTTAATTGTTGTATTAAAATTAATATTGATGGCTCTATTGCACTTAACAAGTCTAGTTGTGGTGGTATTTTCAGAATAATCTTGGGAGTATTATCTTGGCTTTTTCTACTCCTCTCTCTATTACTTCTGTTATTATGGTTGAATTGATGGATGTTTATCATGCTCTTAAGCTTTGTTTGGAGGGGAATTTTCTTTCCATTTGGTTGGAATCTGATGCTGAGATGGTTGTTACTATGATCAACTCTAATCACAAGGGTAATGTTGAACTTTTCTATTTACTTAGAATATTAAAGCTATTATTTCTAAGCTTTCTTTTAAGATGACTCATATTTTGAGAGAAGGTAATGCTTGTACTAATTTTTTAGATGGGGGGGGTAATCTCCTAATTTTACCTTATTTTCCAATGATAATATTCCTAAGCGCTTAAGAGACCTTTCTAACTTAGATAAAGCTAGTTTTCATATGTTAGATTTACTTAGCTCCTCTCTTCTGTGGTTGCTTCTCCTATTTGATTAGCTATTTTGCTCTAGCTCTACTACTTGGTGCACTCTTCTAGGTTTGTTGGCGTGATAGCTAGGATGTTTTCTTCTTTTTTGGTTGGTAGCCTTTTTTGTGACTGTAACCCTCCTTTTGAAGTTTGGCTACTCACAAATTTTTACCCTTTTTCTATAACTAAGCCCTCCTTTCTCTTTCTCCTCTCTTCTTCAACTTTTCATTCTTGCTCATTCTTGCTCTTTTGTCGATTTTCATTTTGTAGGTTTCATTTTTCTTTGCTTTCCTTCTTTCCTTAGGTGTCGCCTGATGTGGATTCGCATCTCTCTTTCTCTGTTGTTTCCTTTGTGGTCTTTGTCGGTTCTCTTTTTTTGCTTGTTAGTTTCTTTGTTTAGGTTTTTTCCTTTTCTTATGGTTGTATTAGTTTGGGGATTTTCTCTAAGTTGATTGTAGCTCTTTGAGTAGTCTTGAGTTTTATCCCTCCTAACGACCTTGTAATCCTTTCTTTGTGGCAATAAAATTCTCCCACTGGGTTTTATTAAAAAAAAACTCAACCCTAAACCCAAAAAAAACACTAAAACCCTAAACCCTTAAAACCTAAATCAGAAACCCTAAACCCTAAACCCTAAGAACCTAAAATCCTAAACCTAAACTAAATAAAACCTTTAAATAAAATAAATAAATAAATAAACCTAAACCTAAATCAAATAAAAAAATAAAATAAAATAAAAAACCTAAACTAAAACCTAAAGCTAAACCTAAACCTAAAACTAAAAGTAAATAAAATAAAAAATAAAAACTAAAATAAAATAAAATAAATAAAAACCTAAACTAAACTAAAAAAATAAAATAAAATAAACTAAGAATAAACCTAAACCTAAACTAAAAAATAAAACCTAAAATAAAAACCTAAAACCTAAACCTAAAAAATATTAAATAAAACCTAAACCTAAACCTAAACTTAAAATAAAATAAAAAACTAGAACCTAAAAAATTAAATAAAAATAAAACTAAATGAAAAAATATGCATAAAGCTAAACCTAAACCAAAAAAATAAACTAAATTAAAAAACCTAAACTAAAATAAATAAACATAAAATAAATAAACTAAACTAGATAAAAATAAAAAATAAACCTAAATAAAAATAAAAAATCTAATAAACTAAAATAAATAAATAATAAGCTAATTAAAAATAAAACTACGAGTTTACTTAATTAAAAAAAATCCTAAACCCTAATTCGTAAACCCTAAAACTAACCTACAACCCTAAACCCTAAAAGCTCAACCCTAAATCCTAAAGCCTAAACTTTAAAACCCTAACCTATAAATCCTAAACTAACCATAAACCCTAAACCCTAAACCCTAAACTAACCCTAAACCCTAAAATCCTAAACCTTAAAGCCTAAACCCTAAACTTTAAACCTTAAGCTAACCCTAAACCCTAAACCCTATAAACACTCAAACCATTAAACTCTAAAGCCTAAACACTAAACCCTAAACCTTAAACCCTAACCCTAAGCCCTAAACCCTAAAACCCTAAACCCTAAATCCGTAAACCCTAAACCTTAAACCATAAACCCTAAACCCCAAACCCTAAGCCCTAAAAACCTAAAATCATAAACCTAAACTAAATAAAACCTAATAATAAAATAAATAAATAAACTTAAACCTAAATAAATTAAAATAAAATAAAAATGTAAACTAAAAACTAAACCTAAACCAAAAAATAAAATAAAATAAAAAATAAAAATAAACTAAAAGAAAATAAATAAAAACCTAAATTAGACCAAATAAAATAAAATAAACCTAAGAATAAAAAACTTAAATAAAATAAAAACTAAATATAAAATAAAAACAAAATAAATCTAAAACAAATAAAAACCTAAACCTAAAAAAGAAACCTAAAAAACCTAATAAATAAAAAATTAAACTTAAATCATAAACTAAAAAAGAACTTAAACCTAAAATAAAATAAAATAAATAGAATAAAATAAACCTAAATCTAAACTAAAATAAACTAAACTAAAATAAATAAAACCTAAACCTAAACTAAATAAAATAAAATAAACTAAAAATAAACCTAAACCTAAAGTAAAAAGTAAAACCTAAAAATAAACCTAAAAATAAACCTAAAATAAAAACCTAAAACCTAAAACTAAAATAAAATAAAAACTTAAACCTAAACCTAAAAAATAAAAAAGAAAACTTAAACCTGAAAAATAAAATAAAAATAAAACTTAACTAAAAAATCAAAACCTAAAAAATAAACTAAAATAAAAAACTAAACTAAAATAAATAAATCTAAAATAAATAAATTAAACTAAATATAAAAAAATAAACCTAAATAAAATAAAAAATAAAACTCAAATAAATAAAATAAACTAAATAAACCTAAACTCATTATTAATTTAAAAACCCTAAATCCTAAACCAAACCCTAAACCTTAAACCAGAAACTAACCACTAAACCCTAAACCCTAAACCTACAACCCTAAACCCTAAACCCTAAAACCCAAAACCCTAAACCCTAAACCATAAAACCCTAATCCCTAAATCCTAAAACCCTAAACCTTAAACCCCCCCAAAAACTTGCAACCGTAAACCTTAAACCCCAAACCCTAAACCCTAAACTAGCCCTTAACCCTATACCCTAAACTAACCCAAAATTTTAAGAATAAGAACCTTGATAGAAAGAACATCATCATCAACTAGGTTCTAAATCTCAGGGAGGCAAGGTAGTGGTGATTATCAAGTGGTGGTGGAGAATCTAGATGTGGTGGATATGGAGGTGGTGGTCTAAAGCAGGTTATGGAGGTGGGAAGCGATGGAGGTTACAACAATGGTGGTGAAGGTAGATCGGATATGATGGCGATCTCGCCACGAGAGGTGGGGTTGGTTCTAATGAGAACAGGAGAAACTGAAGAACGGTCGATCCGATCTATTGCTTATGAAACTGTGTCTTTACAGTATAAATGGTTCTACTTATCTAGGTATTTTGATTTCCTTTATTGATGCTCATTTTTTATCTATGTCGTTGCTTATCTCTTAGAAAACTTGGGGTGCTACTTGGTTGATGAAATCGAAAAGAAGAAATGTTGAATCTGAATTTGTTCTCTATTAAAAAAACCTTAAACCCCAAACTAAAACTTAAAACCTAAACCTTAAACCCTAAACCCAAAGCCTAAACCCTAAACCATAAACCTAAACCCTAAATATTTAAAACCTAAACCTAAACTAAATAAAACCTAAAATAAAATAAATAAAAAAAAACCTAAACCAAAATAAAATAAAAAATAAAATAAAATAAAAACATAAACTTAAACCTAAACCTAAACTTAAAAGAAAAAAAAATAAAATAAAACAAAACTAAAATAAAAAAAAATTAAATTAACTAAAAAAATAAAAAAAACCTAAATAAAATAAAAACTAAACCTCAAATAAAAATAAAAAATTCTAAAATAAAATAAAATAAAAACTAAATAAAAACATACACCTAAAAAATTAAACCTAAAAATAAATAAAAAATAAAGCCTAGACCCTAAACCAAAAAAAAAACCTAAACCTAAAAAGAAAATAAAATAAAAGAAATTAAAACCAAAACTAAAATAAACTAAGCTAAAATAAATAAAACCTAAACCTAAATCTAAAATAAACTAAACCTAAACCTAATCTAAATAAAATAAAATAAACTAAAAATAAACCTAAACCTAAACTAAAAAATAAAACCTAAAAATAAAAATAAAATAAAAACTTGAAACCTTAACCTAGAAAAATAAAATAAAATCCTAAACCTAAACCTAAAATATAAAATTAATATAAAATAAACTAAAAAATAAACCTAAACCTAAACCTAAATAATAAACAAAAATAAAAAACCTAAACTAAAATAAATAAACCTAAACCCTAAACCCTAAATCCTAAACCCTAAACCCTAAACCTTAAACCCTAAAACTAACCCTAAACCCCAAACCCTAAACCTACAACCCTAAACCCTAAACCCTAAAACCCTAAACCCTAAACCCTAAAATCATAAACCCTAAAACCCTAAACCCTAAACCCTAAAACCCTAAACATTAAACCCAAAACCCTAAAACCTACATCCCTAAACCTTAAACCCCAAACCCTAAACCCTAAACTAACCCTAAACTAACCCTAAACTCTAAGAATGAGTAGAACCTTGATAGCAGGAACATCACCATCAACTACCCGCCTAGATCAAATGGAGCTGAGGCTGGTGGTGGTTATCATAGTGGTGGTGGGGGATCTGGAGGTGCTGGTGGATATGGAGGTGGTGGTCAGAGTACTAGTGGTTGTGGTGGTGGGAGGAGTGATGGACATTACATCTGTGGTGGTGGCAAAGGGAGAAATCAAGGAAATTATGGAGGATCTCTACTTGTGAGAGGGGGGGTGATGGAACCGGAGAAATATAGTTGATCCGATATGTCGCTTATGGAAGTGTCTTTATAGTAGAGATGGTTCTACTTATCTAGGGTTTTGATTTGCTCTATGGGTCTCATTTTTATCTATGTCATCACTTGTATCAAAACTTGGGGTGTTACTTGGTTGATAAAATTGAAAATAATAAGAAATGTTGAATAATTTGTTCTATTAAAAAACAAACCCTAAAGCCTAAACTAAAACTTAAACCCTAAACCTAAAACCTAAAACCTAAACCATAAACCCTAAATCCTAAACTCTAAAAACCCTAAACCCTAAACCCTAAACCCTAAAACCTAAAACACTAAACCCTAAACTCTATACCCTAAACCCTAAAACCACAAAAATCCTAAAACCTATAACCTATAACCTAAACCTTAAACCCCAAACCCTAAACCCTAAACCCTAAACCCTAAGCTAACTCTAAACCCTAAACCATAAATTAAACCTAAACCCTAAACCCTAAACTAACCATAAACCCTAACCCTAAACCTTAAACCCTAGACCTTGAATAAAGATGTCATTAGGAGTAGATCTAAAGAATCACCTAATCTTAACATAGTTATGGTAGCTAAAGAAAATGTCATCAAGAGACTTTCCCTTTACTATTAGATATTTGAATACCCTAAACCCTTACCCTAAATCATATTATAATACCATATATTATAGTATAATGTAGCATCATTTATTTGAGCATGTAGTGATGTGTTTTTGGATGTTATATAATGTTTTAAAATGTTTTAGTATATTATGGTATTGTGCCCTATAGTTTATATTAATATATATAAAATAAAAATATTTATTTAATAAATCAGATGATGAAATTTGTTAAATTTGAAGTGGGAATTAGGTTGTAGTACCAAAGGTGTCAACCACTTGTAGTCTAAAAGTAAGATTTTATGTACAAAATAAATATATATATGTTGTAGCATAGTATAACATCATATATCATAATATATTGTTCTGCACATTTTAAATTCTTTTAGTATTTTAAAATCATGCTTCAAGCCTAGCATTATTTATAAAATTTTGATTTAGACTTTAAAATGGTGGAATTTGGCCAAATTCATAATAGAGGCATGGCATCATAATATATTACTTCCATTTAAAATATGTAAGTGATACAACTAAAATATATAGTTATTTATTATTTAGACTATTTTATGATTTTTTATCTTAAGCAATCCCTTGTGATGTGATGCAATATAATATAATATAATATGTTATAGTGTATTATAATATAGGATGCCATAATATAGCATCATGCATTATAGCATACTATTATGTATTACTACTTATTGTTTAACAAATTTTAGTTTGTTATAGTATGATGTAATAGAGTTTGTACTGGTATAATTCATTAAAATACTAATTTACAGTATAAGATGATGGATTTGGCCAAATTTAAGGTAAGGTTTAGGGAACATCATTGGGGGTGTGCTGTGGTGTGTCATTTCATCAAAAGAATGGAATTTTGCATCCAAAATAAATGTTCATTTTTCAACCAAACTTTAATAATTTTTTGGTTAAAGTAATTCATTTTAAGGTGTAATGTAAGATAATATATTATATGAAAGCATATTAAGATATAATGTTCATAACAATATAACTTCACATATATATGATTGTGGTGGTGTGTTACTAAATGTTATTGTACATTTTAGTATGTTCTACTTTTGTTATAATGGATTGGGTCGAAACTAACAAAAATGTTAATTTGAATGTTGAGATGGAAGAATTTGGCCAAATTCATAACACACCAAGCAACACCAAAATTATGCTATTTTGTACCATTTAGAAAAAAATAATAATTTTACATCCAAAATGAACATTATTCATATTTTGAGAAAAGTTTTATTTGTTCCTTTTAAGTGATTCTAATGAGGTGTAATGTTAGACAATATATTATATAATAGGAAATTATAATATAACATATATTATAATATAATATAGTGTGTTAATTCACACTATAATATGTTTAGCATGATATTGTATAGTTAGTTTGAGCTTGCAACATCAGAAATCATAAAATGTTGATTACAATGTTAAGATGATGTAATTTGAATGAATACATTGTTAGCTTTTGAAGTTGAAGTATTAAAGGTGTGCATAAGAGAAGAAATAAGATTTGATGAGATTTCCATGTCAAGGACATGGAGGGAGATCCACTAGGGATCACATGCATTGGACATGACATGGGAGGGTCTATGTTGAGATCATAGAAAACAATCTGGGGATAAGATTTGAATCGATTTGATTATATGATTTGAGGAAAGAAGATCGGGATAAGAATCTATAATCCACCAGGGATTAAGATCGAATCAACTTTAATTTGTTTTATTTTAATTGATGTGGAGGCATATCTGCTAGAGATATGGGCTTGAGTTCACTAGGGATTGGGTATATGAACCTTTCACTAGGGAAACAAGTTCAGGCTATCCACTGGGGAATAGGATTTGAGTTTGATTTTATAGATGTGTGTGTGGATGTATCCGGGATAAGAGTTTGGTTGGATTTCTTTGATTTAGACTCTATTGGGGGAGTTGGTTTAATTTGGCTTGACTAGAGCGGTTGGTTTTAAATTTAATTTGTTTGCTTGACTTGTTTATATATGATTTGGGGCTCCACTAGGGAGAAGGTTGTGATTTAACTCGACTCAGCAAAATCATATTGGGTTCAATTTAATCTGAGTTAATGTATGGACCTAGTCGGTGTGCAATAGACCCACTGAGAAGGTAATATATCAACATTGTCCTACCTCAGGTTTACAAATTGAAAAGGATAGTCTATCGCCTGTGGGGTAGAGCCAGCCAACCTAAGTGGTTTCCTTCTGGTGTGCAATGGCTATTCTTGGAAGAATGCATAGCATACTTACATCTTCTAAAGTGAGGAATAATCGCTGTGGTGACTTGTTGGATGCACAATGAATCGATCCTAGCCTAGGGTGACTACTGAGTGAATGTCGCTAGGGACTCATGTCAACTCAAAAGTAGTCAAGATTAATTTTATCTTAATTTCATGTGATTTAATATGGTTT
>CM038214.1:171520420-171601013 GCA_021442155.1 Cymbidium sinense
CCAAATCATTATTATGTTGAAGTATCGATTAGAAATGAGTTCAACATTAGATGAAGAAGTAGAAGGATTAGAACCATTTAAAGCCCAAGTGCCCAAATCATGATTAGAAACTTTATCATTAGTTTGCTCACCATTCAAACCCTCATCAAGGATCACATTTTCTTCAATTAAAGGTGAAAGAAGGTGAATAGAATCATTTGAGATAGAATCATCATCCATAGGTTTCAAAAACATATTATTGTCCATATTATTACCAATATCAGTGAGATTCAAATGTATAGGCCCATTGCAAGGTAATGCATCCTTATTAACATGACTAACATCCAAAAGCTGATCAGGCTTAAGACCACAGCATTGTCCAAAGGAGCAGTGGGAGGATCAAAGCAATGACCCTCGACTTCGGGTAAGGAGTTATCCATTGGAACAACTTTCTGTAGTTTAACTAAGGGCACCTTAAGATTGGGATACAATTTTTTAAGAACGGGTTTGGGTTTCTTAAGGTGAGGATGAACCTCCATGACCATGAATTTTGTAATGGGAACAAAAAATAGGAAAATTCTCAAAATCCACTTTTTGCAAATATCCATATTTCTCTGAACCTAGCCAAATTTCCTTTGGAAATTTTTTAGTTATATCCAACTTGACTAGAATCCAAGCAACATATGGTGAGGTATTAGAAGCAGTCGCATGATCAACTTGAAGAGGATGACCGAACAGTGCACCCATAGCAAGAAGGAACTCATGATTAATGAAATGCACATGCAAATTAGGAAGAGAGATCCAAACTAGAATGATAGGAGATTCCTCCTTAATATCAAAATGAGGCATCTATTTCAATAATCGTATCTGACAATTGAAAACAAAATACGAGCATCGCAAAAAAACCCGAGAATAATCTAAGTCATTTGAAAGTGAATCATGACAGAATCGATCAATCTGACAAAAAAAATACTAGAGAGTTTCAAGCTATGAAAAAATGATCGAATATTCGCCAAAGTAGGATGAAACAAAGCAAATTTACCAACAAAAATGAATTCAAAGGGTTTCACAAGCATATCCACAATTGAATTAGAACACATTATCGTGAGTACAACCCAGAAGGAGGTAAAGATAAGCTCGAGAGACTCACCAGTATAATTTTCCTTGCTAGCAAGAACATCCTTGAAAGACTTCAAAGCCAGCAATGGATTTAATCTAAAGACCCCCAAGGAGTCGAAATCTTAACGAGAAGCCAAAATCGGATTTCCCAGGAAGCGAAATCAAAGCCAAGATCAATAACATTACATGAAGAAAGTCAAAAAGCTAACGAGAAGGAATCACCAAAAAAAGTCCATAGAAAAGCCACAAAGGAGATGTCCATGGGAAAGAATTCCAAAGCACCAAAAAAATGGAGGAGGTTTAGGATTTAGGGTTTAAGATTTAAAGTTTAGGTTTTAGGGTTTAGGAGGGTATAGGGTATAGGTTTTAGTGTTTAGGGTTTAGGTAGTAGGTTTAAGATTTAGAGTTTAGGTTTTAGGGCTGGGTTTAGGGTTTAGGTTTTTTTTAAAGTTAATAAACTAGTAGTTTAGGTTTTAGTTTATTTTTTTATTTTAGTTTATTTTATAGTTTATTTTGATTTAAGTTCATTTTATTTTATTTTAGTTTATTTATTTTAGGTTTATTTATTTTAGCTTAGGTTTTTATTTTAGTTTATTTTTAGGTTTAGGTTCAGTTTAGGTTTATTTTTTTTTAGTTTTATTTTATTTTATTTTGGTTTAGGTTTTAATTTTATTTTTTCTTTAGGTTTTGTTTTATTTTTATGTTTATTTTTTTTTATTTTATGTTTATTTTAGGTTTATTATTTTATTAGTTTAGGTTTATTTTATTTATTTATTTTATTTAGTTTAGTTTAGGTTTAGTTGATTTAGTTTTTTTTAGGTTTATTTTATTTTAGTTTAGTTTATTTAGTGTAGGTTCATTTTTTTTTATTTTATTTTATGTTTTTTTTATAGGTTTATTTTATTTTTAGGTTTTATTTTAAGGTTTTATATAGGTTTAAGTTTTTTTTTAGTTTTATTTTATTTATTTTAGGTTTATTTTATTTTAGGTTTAGTTTTATTTAATTTATGTTTTTATTTTAGTTTAGATTTTATTTTTTTTATTTTAATTTAGTTTTAGTTTTATTTTTTTTATTTTTAGGTTTAGGTTTAGGTTTTTATGTTTTATTTTATTTTATTTTATTATATTTTGGTTTATTTTTATTTTAATTTTAGGTTTTATTTAGTTTGGTTTTTTTAGCCTTTGTATTTTAGGTTTAGGGTTTTGGTAGTATTTTAGGGTTTAGGTTTTGGGTTTATATTTATGGGTTAGGTTTAGGTTTTTTTATTTAGTTTATTTTTAATTTTAGGTTTAGGTTTATGTTTATTTTTAGTTTAGTTTATTTTATTTTATATTTTAGTTCAGTTTTTTTAGTAGTTTAGGTTTTATTTTATTTTTTTTATTTAAGTTAAGTTTATTTTAGGTAGTTTAGGTTTTTTTTTTTAGTTTAGGTTTAAGTTTATTTTAGTATTTTATTTAATTTAGTTTAGGTTTAGGTTTAGTTTATTTAGGTTTGTTTTATTTATTTAGTTTATTTTAGTTTATAGGTTTATTTTATTTTATTTTTATAGAGTTTTTTTTTTTGTAGTTTAGGTTTATTTTTATTTATTTTAGGATTTATTTTAGGTTTATTTTTGAGTTTATTTATAGGTTTATTTTATTTTATTTTAGTTTAGTTTTATTTATTTGTTTTATAGGTTTTTATTTTAGTTTAGTTTAGGTTTATTTATTTATTTTAATATTTTTTTTTATTTATTTTATTTATTTTTAGTTTAGGTTTAGGTAGGTTTCCTATATTTTATTATTATGTTTTAGGTTTTATTTAGAGAAGTTTAGTTTTAGGTTTTGTTTAGGATTAATGTTTGGTGGTTTAGTGGTGTTAGGTTTAGGGTTTATTTAGGTTTTAGGGTTTAGGTTTAGGGTTTGGGGTCTGGTTTTGTTAGGGTTTAGTTTTAGTCAGTGGCTTTTATTACTTATTTATTTTTATTTTATTTTTAAACCAAAAACGAAGTTTAGGTTTATTTAGTTTATTTATTTTATTTTGTTTTATTTTGTTTTAGATTTTATATTTTTTTTTTATTTATTTTATTTAGTTTTGATTTTATTTTATTTTATTTTAGGTTTAGTTTAGTTTAGGTTTATGTTTTAATTTAATTTAATTTTATTTTAGGTTTAGGTTTTTTATTTATTTTATTTTTAGGTTTTATTTAGGTTTAGGTTTTAGTTTAGGGTTTAGTTTGGTAGTTTTTAGGGTTTAGGAGTTTGGGGTGGTTTGTGGGGTTTAGTAGAGGTTTGTGTTTATAGTTTAGGGTTTAGGGTTTAGGTTTAGGGTTTAGGGTTGTGGTTTAGGGTTTAGTTTAGGTTTTGTGCAAGTTTTAGTTTAGGGTTTATTTTGGTTTTTTAATAGAATAAATTCATATTCAACATTTCTTCTTTGATTTCATCAACCAAGTAACAAACTAAGGAAGTGAGGTAATCAAATGACCTCCTTGCTAGCTAAAGCCTTGTGTTCCTGGATGTCCAACTATATACCCATTACCATTCAATCTTATATAAATCAACACATGAATAGAAAGAGAACTCAACATTCATACACTTAAGCTATAAGCACATGCATTTCTTATGTATTTATAACTAGCATCATAACACATATTATTATTCATTTATAAGTTTTTGAAAAATACATTTGGATTTAATTATATTAAATTAAATCAACACATGCAAGCTTACATAAAGGAAATCCATTTTATTTTACTTGATTTTGAAAAGATTTTGAATTCAAATGACATGCCAAATTTAACATGATTGGAAAGAAGACAATCAAATATAAGCATGTGATTCATTCAACCAAACTAGTTCTTAAGGACAGTCAAATCAAATAAGATTATTTAAAGCAAACCAAAGCTTCTTTATTAATTAAGTTTTGGATTTGATTTGATTTAAAGAGGATAAGAGAAATCATCACTTGTTATTTTAAACCCATTCCCACATTAGTGACTTGATTTTATTTAAGAAAATGTAATTAAGTTGATTATATGGGTTAATTAAGTTGAACCCTTAATTAGATGAATTAATTACCCTTACCAATTTCTCCTTAAAGTAATTAACTAAATAATTATGAGCCAACATGATATGCATGGAAAATAAACCTACAATGATCGTAGAAAATAAAAGGGGCCTTATGCAATTAGCACATGATTAATAGTTAATTAGATTAAGGGACTTAATTAATTACTCTTATGGTTTTCTCACATGTGGACTAACCATAATTTCATTAAACTCCTTTAGGTTATTAAACACCTAAAGATCTACCCCATGATTTAATTAATTAAGGTCTAATGTGATTATGATTTCAATTTGATTAAGTGATTTAATCAATTAGTTAAATCTTAATTAGTTTCATTCCCAACCCTATTCCTTAGTTCACTTATTGTTGAACAATGATTAATAAACTTAATTAACTAATTTATTACTGTTCATGGATTAATTAATCACTAATTAACTTAAAAGGGTAGTTAAAGTTTAATTAGTTAAATTTCTTAATTAATTGAGTAATAAATCCCAAGAAAATCATGGGAGGCAGATGTCATCCCATTAAATTAACCCACAAAATTTGGGATTAATTGCTCAAGTAATTAAAAGTAATTAAGCTAATTAATTTTATAATTAACCTTAATCACTATTCAAAATTAGTTAAGATCATTTTTAATTAATTCTCCTCTGAAATACCTTTAAAATGAGTATTTATTTGCATTTTTTTTATTTCTATATGATTTTTTTATAATTTTTAGAAGTTTCAGTCATTAAGAATGATTAATTAAGCCTAATTAAAGCCTAATCTACATGGCACCATGATGCGATGCACTTTCACATGGCATGGATTGATACTTAAAACATATCCGACTCAACACCTACGTGGTGGTGACGAACACACTTTCTCAGATCCCATAGCTTAATAGAATTAAATCAGATAAATCTAACAGATCTAATCACGACCGTTCATTCTGATCTTGTGGAATGCACAGTGCGTGATCTAACGTCACTTGAGTGAGGGAGAATGGAGTTCATCCACCATTGCTCACTTGATTCAAGCTTACCCGAGCTCGGATCAACTCCAAAAGGATCCCACACCTTCACGACATCGATCGGAGGGGATCAAAAGCACAAGATCACACAAGATGCAAGTTTTCTTCAAAAAGCTCAATCCCATTTTTTCCTAAGGATCTATTATGGAAGCATACATCATAAGAGCTCAAGACCAGTGGCTCGAATGATTAAGGAAGCTTCATCAAGTGGAGGTTGAGTAAAGAATTGGTTCAATTGCTCGACGTTCACTTGGAAGGCCATGAACCAATGATTTGGAGTTCAGCTTTGATCAAAGTCCCACCTACGATGCCTAGGAAGCTTGGGAGAAGATTTTTTCTTGCTCGATGAGGCATAAGGAAAGTGCGTGCAAAGTTAATTTGATTTTGAGGGAGAAATGGGGAAGTTATGTCAGAAATGAGAGTGTCTTATTTCTGATTGAAGAATGAGTTTAGTAGCTTAAGAAATGGCTCTAGTGGCTCATCTTGGGTAGTTAGGGCTCTGAGAAATTATTTTTGTGTGTTTGAGTGGAAACAACGGGGTGTATACCCCCTTCATCTTGATCGGATGGTGGGATCGTTTCCAATGGTCATCCCACCATCTGTGAGTCGGGTGGCAAGGAGGAGGTGAGTTGGCGCTTGGTTGGTTGAAGGTGTGGAGGTGGCTTCCAAGAAGAAATCATGGGTGTCCTATGGGTTTCAAATCCTTCAATGGGAGGGTGAGGTGATTTCACCACCCATGGGTCATGGCCAACCAACCACCCTTGGGTTGGGCAAGGTCCTAAGTGCATAGGTGGACTATTAGGAGAGTACTAAGTGGCCAAGGAATGGTAATGACCACTTATATGGTTGATTTATCTCATGTGATTCCCTTGACCCAAAGCTAGAATGATCATTTGGCATTGGATTTGATTTGGACAGATTTGAAATGAGCCGAAAGTGTGTTAGCCCAAATTTTAAGTCAATTGGAGTTTATTTGGTTAGGTTTGGCTCAATTTGACTCATTTAGGTCAAATTGGGTTAGGTTGGGTCAAGTTGACTAATTGGTCAAATTGGGTCAAACTAAGGGTTAAGTCAAGTTCATATGATCATTGGGATGTTTTGGTTCAATTTGTTTGGTTTAGTTTGGCTTAGATTTATTTTGGCTCATTTGAATTCATTTGGGTCAAATGGGTTAAGTTGACCAATTTGACCAAAGCCAAATTGGCTTGGGTGTTGGTTTGGTTTAGTTGACCAATTGAAGTTGATTGTAGGCTTTGGTTTTAAATTTGGATTTGGTTTTATTTAGGCCAACTTGAACCATTAGGTCAATTTAGGCTAAGTAGGTCAATTTCAATTGGGTCCAATGATAGCTTTAGTCAAGTTCAACAATCAATTTGGAATGAACTTGAGCCATTGGTTGCAATCAATTTGGTTTATATTTTGATTTGACCTAATTTGGTCTTTTAGGTCAATTTGGGTCAACTCAAGAGGGCCAATTGATTTGGTTTGACTCAATTGAAGTTCAAGTCATATTCAAATATTTATTTTGATTTAGTATGAATCATTGGTTTTAAGGAATAGGTTGCAATTTGGCTAGTTTGTATCATATGGGTTGACTTGGTCAAATGACCAAGTTGACTTGGTCAAATGACCAAGTTGACTTGGTTTGACAATTTTGTGATAATTGATCAACATAGGGTTATCAATAATCATGATGCGAGGTTTTGATGGGCTTGGTTTAATCCAATTTGGGTAGGATTAGAACTTGGCAAAAATAGGCCAAATTGGTCACTTTGGGTCAAGTGGACCAATTGGAATTAGTTCTCTTGATTTTAGCTTAAGTTTATATATGGATTTGGGATTAATATATAAATTCAATTGCAATTGGCTTTGGTTCAAATGGGTTTTGGTTCATTTGAATATTTCAAGTCAAAAGGGTTAAGTTTAGTTTGACTTAGGTTGATTTTGGTTTAGCTTGATGATTGTAGATTTCATTTATATTTTTGAATATGGTTGAAGGTACGATTGATTGATGAGAAAATCAATTGAATTTTGGTTTTTTAATGAAGGAATTTGGCTAAGTCCATGGAGTCATGGCTTAGTTTGGATTTTGATTTGGTTTGATTTAGTTCTGATGATTTAAATGCATATTTTATTTAAATTTGTGAAGATGATTGAAAATATGACTAAGTTGTGAGAAAATCAATTTAGTTTGACATCATTTAGATTAAGATTTGGCTAAGTCCAAGGGATAGTCATATGTTTAGAAAAGGTTTTGATTCAATTTGATTTAGTTTTGATCATTTGAATGTATTTGATTTATATTTTGGAAGATGATTGGAGATATAAATTTATTATGAGAAAATCAAATTTGGATTGATTTGGATTAAGATTTGGCTAAGTCCATGGGATAGGTCATAGGCTTAGAAGGGTTTCAAATTTGGATTTGATCATGGGCTTCAATCAGTTGGTTTTGAAATTTGGGTTTGGATTTGGATTTGAATTTGATGTTTGAATTGAACTTGAGGTTTGGTTTGAGAAGGTGAACATGGATTGGATTTGGGATGTAGGGTAGGTGGATTATCCTAATTCCTAAGGCATAACCTAATCCTTTAGTTAACCCTTCTAAGTCTTTAGGCCTAGGTTAATTGTTTACCTAATTGTTAGAAGTGTCTTATATCTAGGGAAGTCTTAGTGTCTAGAAGACTCCTAAGTCTAAGATGGAAAGATTGAATCACTCATAGGTAAGGTCAGGCCTTAGATCTAATGTTTCCTTAGAGATAAATTTAGAAGAAGCCAAGTTTCACATTATAAGCTCGATACATCTTTCAATGCTTTGCTTGGGAGACCATCGATACATGAGAACAACATAGTTCCATCCTCTCTACACCAATGTATGAAGCTTGTGAGAGGTGGGATCATCTATTGTGTCAAAGGAGATCCCAAGCCATTTATAGTTCACAAGGTCAGCTTATATGAGTAGACGACTGACTACCTCCCTCAAAATCAACAAGTCTATTCTCGCGAACTTGGCCAAAGTTTAAAAATAAAAAAAAAATAAAAAGAAAAAGAAAGAGAAAAATAAAGAAAACAAAAGAGAAAATGAAAAAGAAAATAAAAGGGATCAAAAATATACTTGGAGAAAGAAGTGGAGCCTAACATTAGATTCCACACACACCCATTACTCCATTCTAACATATGGGTAGATGACCCACCTCCACCGTAGAGGAAGAGTTAGCTTGGTAGTCTGTGGGTGGAAAACCTTTATTGGCCACCCAATAAGATATATCCCCTACCAAGAGTACACTTCTATCCATATAGACTTAGAATCTAGTTCATAAGATCATATCTTAGCACACCAAATTCTTCTCGAGTAGATTCCCTTGAGGTGACACTTAAGCCGAAATGATGAATACTGGGCTCAAAGCAAAGCATAAGTGTATCCAAGTCTATATGTGAAATAGTTAGGCATGGGAACCATAGCTCTAACCCCACTTTCCTCTAAAAAAGTTGAGGGTTTGTTAAGGGAATCTAATAGGTCATCTGTGTGAAGACTCGAGGTTCTTTCTAGAGCATCATCCTCAAGAAGTTAATGTAAAACTTGAGGATGATTCATATAAGATTTAATAGAATTACCCTTTGATTGGTTTTTCCTATATTTGTTCATAATTTAGCAAAGAAAGGGTTAATCCCACATACTTGGTCAAAGCATATAGACTACTTGAAAGAACATGGAAGAACAAATGCAAAAGCTCTCAATCAAGATCAAGACTAGAGGTATAGTGGGTCCAATCAAGATGATAATTAATGCTAGTCATCATCAATCATTTGGAATTGATAGGTTATTTTCAAATCACATTAAATCATATGAGAGCTATGCTTAAAAAACTGATGATCTAAATGATTTTAAAGTCAAAGGTCACAGAGAAGAAGAGATCAACTCAACCATCGACATGCTCAAGGAAATCAACTTAAGAATTGAAGAAGATCCATGCACATACACGCTTTATTGAATGAAATTGAAACCAATGACTTAGTTAGGCTATTAACTGTTTAAGGACTTTTTTACATGGAGTTATGAAGAGATGCATGGATTGGCTCTATGTAGTGGTCCATAAACTAGCGCCTCGCTAACCCTATCAAGCAAGCGCCTAGATGCATGTGATGAGACATAGAACAATAGGTCATTTCTAAAGTCAAGAAACTAATCGATGTTGGCTTCATCTTGAAAGAAAAATATCCTACTTGGTTAGACAATGTCATCCCAGTTAAAAAAAAGAATGGCCAAATTCACGTATACGTCGATTTTAGTGATTTAAATAAGGCATGTCCAAAAGATGAATTTCTACTACCAATCTCAGAGCTGATGGTGGACATTACCTCATCTCATGCAACCTTCTCTTTCATGGATGGCTCATCTAGATATAACCAAATAATGATGGCCTTGAAAGATGAAAGAAACACCGCTTTTAGAACGATCAATCTATTACTATAAGGTCATGCCTTTCACCTTAAAATGCATTACATACCAGCTATGATAAGAATCTTTGATAAACTCATTCATCATCAAGTCGAGCGCTATGTCGATGATCTTGTGGTCAAAAGTTGAAAATAGAATACCATCTCTTTGACTTGAGAGTAGTTTTCTCAGTTAAGATAATTTAACCTCAAAGTGAACCCTTGAAGTGTTCATTCGAGAGTTTTGAGTAATTCCTTGGGTTTATTGTCTGACACTAGGGAATCGAAATCGATATAGAGAAGATCAAGGTGATTAGAAATGCCCCTAAAAGTTTAACTAACTCGATCATTCAAGGGTGGTTGGCATATCTAAAATGCATTATATCCAACCTATTAGGAAGATGTCGATTCTCGACTTGCCAAAAAGTATGCCAAGTTTAAGTGGATGACAAGTGTGAGCATGCCAAAGACATCAACCATTACTTGATGATGCCATTGATTCTAGCCCCTATCGGGCAAGCCATACATTACAGCTATATATTAGATGACTCCCTTGGTGCTTTGTTTGCCCAAGCCAATGATGAAGGGAAGGAAAATGCACTCTGCTACCTCAGCTATCATCTAATCTCTGCGGAGGCTAATTATCCACCCATTGAGAAGCATTGCCTAGCTTTAATCTTTGCATCCCAAAAGCTACAACATTACATGCTTCCTCATAAGGTGAACTTAATCTTTAGGATCAATCCATTACAGTATCTCATGACATGGCCGACACTATCTGGATGGTTGGCACAATGGTCCATGATCCTCTCACAGTTTGACATTACCTTCGTACCCCTCCGTTCGATGAAAGGACAAGTGCTAGCAGATTTCTTAGTAGCACACCAACTTCTTGCTGACTCTCTGCTTAGTGATGATCTCCCCAATGAACTAATCATGAACTTAGGGGATACTAGCATTCACCACTCAGGGATTTACTTTGATGGTGCGACTTCCTCTCAAAGAGGAGAAGAACCACAATCTACTATTCTATGAAAAGTAAGGGTAGGAATAGTTCTCTTTACTCCAGACCATGATGTGATGAGATTCTCATATCATCTGTCCAATCCTTGTACCAATAAAGAAGCCAAATATGAGGCTCTAATTGTCAATCTTGAGTTAGTTATTACTCTAACCATCCAGAACATAGAGATCTTCAGGGATTCTCAACTAGTTATCAACCAAATCATTAGATCCTATAAGGTTATAAAGCCCAAGCTCCATCACTGCCATAAGTACACCATGGAGTTGTTGGCACAAATCCCAAAGGTTACCATTTATAAGATTCTTTGAGGAGAACATCGAAGTATGCTTTAGCTTTCAAGGAGTTGCTATGGAGGATGAGTCCATATAAATAAAGGTCCAAAATAGACAAGTCATCCCTTATTGATATTGAACTCATCAAAAAGTACTCTCTTAAAGGAGTGGTTTCCATTATGAAGAAGGACGAGGAGTTAGATTGAAGGAAACCATTCATGGATTATTTAAATAAAGCAAACTACCTTAACAGATGTGCCAAGCCCATCAGATGAAGCAGAGAGCACTTTTCTACATTCTTGTAGATGGTGTCTTATACCAGCGATCTTTTGATCATATGTGGTTACATTATTTAGACAAACATGTAGCCCATAAGATCGTGACTGAGGTACACTCAAGATTATGTGGAGCCAACCATTCTAGTCTGAAGATGAAAGCCAAAATTAAGAGAATAGGATACTACTGGCCGTTAATGATCAAAGATTGCATGGATACGGCTTGGCGATGCCACCAATGTCAAATACACGGTGTGGTCCTATAGTAAGCACCCAACATTCTACATCCTACATTGGCCTCATGCCATTTGAGTGTTGTATGACATAGTCCATTGATCTTCCTTCTTACAAGGGTCATCGATTCATCTTAGCTGCTACTGACTACTTTTCCAAATGGGGGAAGGCGATTCTACTCAAAGAGGTCACATCTTAGCATGTGCTTCAATTTTTTAAGAACCATATCGTATATAGGTTCGAAGTGTCTCGATGAATTATATTTGATAATGATACTGCATTCAAGAGCACCGAGATCGAAAACTTTGCCCAAATACACAACATAGATTGGAGATATTCAACCATCAATAACTCGAGGGCAAACGGCTTAGTAGAAGCCTTCAACAAAACTATCATCCAAATCAAGAAGACACTTGACAATAAACAAGATAGGGCATGAGCAGCTTTTAGCATACCACACCATATAGAACTCCAACTTAGTCTACTCCTTTCTTCTTATTGTATGGTCAAGCTACCATTAGAAGTCAACTCCCATCACTAAGGATAGATGGGTAGCAAGATCAGAGCAAAATGTCAAGTTATGATTAGAAAAGCTTGAAGGTTTGGAGGAGAGATGCTTGTGGGCATGCCAAAATGTCTAGTTGTACAAAGCTCAAATGATTCAAGCTCACATTAAGTTGGTCCATCCTAGAGCATTTTAAGTTAGAGAGCTTATTTTAGTTCTAAGGAGACCAATTATTGCCTGTCGTAAGATGGGTGGCATGTTTGAACTCACTTGGGAAGGTCCTTTTTGTCATAAATAAGGCCTACCATGGAGGATCTTATTAGCTTATTAATCATAAGGGAGAGCGCCCAATGCTTCCAATCAATGGGATCTACTTAAAAAATATTATAAATCATGTTTGAAAATAATTATCATCGATGAAAATTTCTTTTTGAGTTAAATCTCTTCCATGTTGATAGTATTCTTGTTTGTGAATTCACCATGATGTGTTTAGGATAGGTGTAAGGAACCCGAGTGGCATCCTATCCTTCATCGACACAACACAAACACAAACTACACACAAACATATAAAATAAACACATATCTTTACTCTCGGGCTACTCTGAGTTGATATAACGCCCCGCAACACTCCTCATTGCTAGGTCTGACATACTACAAGTGTGTCACCCCAATGGTTTTCTTTGGAGGATGTAAGTACATGCTTTCCTTCTTTACTTGGCCACACACCGAGCACCTTGTTAGTTTGGTAGGCCTTATTGCATGGTTGGTAAGCTACCTCATGTTGGTTTTCATTTAAGAGGATGAGTCACTTCTTCTTCTTTCATGCACTATTGATTAAGTATATTTAAGTTTAAGATAAGTCCACTAGTGGCTCCATCCCTGACTACTTCAAGTGGGTCTAGTCCTTCCTCGAGGCAACCCGCTTAAAGTCGCCTAGGTCGAAACATCTATCCCGTGAGACTATCTTGATGATCGCCCACTTGGAAAGTTGTAAATCACATGCTTTCTTAGATTGATCATTGTACACTAATGCATGTCGTTGGTAGGTTCTTATTATGCTAATGGATACACACCCATGCTATCATACACATTAGGTTGGTTGGTACACCATTCATGGTAGATGTGTCATGCTTTCTCCTCAAGGCCATCATACACTATAGCTTTCTTCTTTGATCAAGATAATGCCCTGCGACTCCCCATGGGAACTATATTTGGATCATGTCCTTCAATTTACTTACTACAGTTACTATGAATGGACTTTCTCGAGTAACGACTTGTGGTTGGAGAATCCATCATGGATGTGCAGATTCTCCCTGGTCCAGTAAATCTAAGATAGGTCAACCACATAGCCTTTCGGTGGTCCCTCACACACCAACAAGGTCACAAAACATATAAACAAAATATATTTCACTTATTAGAGGACACCTAATGGTACTTTTCCCAAGGACATCCTATCTTTAGGCGTGTCAACAAAACTCTCAATAGAATCATCATACTCTTGGGTTGATATAAGTCCCAGACATTCACTCGAGTCAACCCTAAGTGGGTTTGATTTATGTGCTAACACAGGTCACCCTACGATATTCCCCGCCTTAGAAGATGTGTCTACACCTTCTTCTTAGCACGCAACAAAAGAAAATGTTGGCTACACCCACCCAGACTATCCCTTTGGATTTGTAAATGAGGTAACAATGATATATCACTTCTCGTCCATTGCACAACATGATCCATAAATTAAATCTATTAAATTTGATTGAGCTCACATCCCAGATATTCCCTCAATAATCAAACTAAACTAAACAAACATATCAAATCACATGAAATTAAAATAAAAATTAATCCACTACTTTTGAGTTGACATAAGTCCCCGATTCACTTAAGAGTCCTGACATGTTTAATTTGTTGTGCATCCAAGTCACCCACAGTTGTTCCTTACTTTGGAAGATGTAAGTCCATGCCCTTCTTCTAGCAACCATTGCACATTTAAAGAAAACCCTTAGGTTGGCTAGCTACCCACACCGAGACTATCCCTTTGGATTTGTAAATGAGGTAGGTCACATATAGCCCCTTCAATAGGAATTATATAATATGATCATTAAATTAAACTCAATCTAATTTTCCCAATAAATCACACCCTTCTCAGACTAAATCATATATAAATAATTCAAGAGAACAAATCAAAAACCAAATATTGGAGTAACAAAACCAACTCAAGAAATTAAATCATAAAATCCAACCAAACTTTATCAAGTGGATAAATCCCAAACAATTGTAAAATCAACCCCAATCAGGATAGTCAACCTACTACAGTGGAAGGCTCATACCGATCAATGGACTATATATGCTTCACATTAATTAAAATAAAATAAATAAAGTTGATTCGATCTTAATCATGGATTATATATTCTTATCCCTAGGATCTTCTTCCATAAATCATATAACAAATCAAATTTAAACCTTATCTAGATTTTCCTCTTCTAGCCCTCGACATGAACCCCTCACATGTCATGTCCAATGCATCTATCCCTCGATCTTCCATGTACAGGAAATTCTCATCAAATCTTATTCTTCTCTTATGCACTTTTAATAGATTAACCAAACAACAATGTATTCATTCAAATACATCATCTTAACATTGAATCAACATTTTATGATTGATGGTGCAAGTTCAAACTAATCCAATATCATGCTAAACATATTATAGTGTGAATTAACACATTATATTATATTATAATATATGATGTTATATTATAATTTCTATAAATATGTTTGTCCAACATATTACATCATTAAATCATTTAGGAACAAAAATTTTTTTCTCAAAATATGAATTTGTCATGTAAATTTGTTATTTTCTATTAGAAATGGTACAAATCAATTTTTCTTTCTTATTCAAATTTACAAATTCTTCCATGTCAACCTTTAAATTAACATTTTATGATTTTGACCCAATGTATTATAGCAAAAGTAAAAGACTAAAATGTACAATAACATTTAAACACACTACAACATTATATATAAAATTATATTTTATGTATATTATATTTTGATAAGCATTCATGTAATATATATATCTTACATTACACCTTAAAATGAATCACTTTATGGAAAATATTTATAAAAATTTAAAAAATGAACATTTATTTTGATGCAAAATTATTCTTTTAATTAAATGACACAATATAATAATTTAATGATGTTAAAGCTACCCAAATTTGGCCAAATCCATCATCTCAACCTATAAATATTTTATATTGATATATAAAATACTAAAATAATTTAAAATGTGTAACAATATATTATGATATATATATGATATACTATCTATATATAATATTTATTTTAAATATAAAATCTTACTTTTCATATACAATGGCATAGCACACCTTTGGTACTACAAATATAATTCACTTTAAATTTAACAAATTTCATCATTGATTTATTAAAATTTTATGATTTATATTAATATATTATGCACAATACCATAATATACTAAATAATTTCAAAACATCTTATAACATCCAACACATCACTACATGCTCAAATATGATGTTAATTATATTATATAATATATGTATTATAATATGATTGCATTCAAATCTCTAATACCAAAAAGTCTCTTAAACATTTTTTTTATAATAACTATGATAGAAGAATATTTTAGATCTACAATGATATAACTCTTTTTTTTAGTGTTTATTAATGTTTACATTTATTTTGGTTCATTAGTTTGGTTTACATTTAATTTTTTTTTTAAATCATAAATTTTATTGCCATAAAAAAATAATTTAAAATAAACCAAATATTAAAAATAAATATCAATAAATATCTAATACACATCCAAAAATAAATTTAAAACAATAAAACAATCAAAAGATACAAATATATTAACATAATAAGCCATAAGATTATACCAATGCTATAAAAATCATGACATAGCAAACCTACAAGAGAACAAGAAAAGCATCAAGAATGTAATAGAAAGTTTTCTAGCTACCAAAATGATAACTATTTGAGAATAGAAAGAGTTGTGATAGAGAACTCAATACACCAAGTTAGGGGAGTTAAATATGAGCATTAGGTATTTATTTACAAGAGTTTGGGTGAAATCATCACATTTTATAGCATTTGTGTGGTACATTTAGTGTATAACAAAACCTTTTAGTTTGGTTTAGGTTTAGGGTTTAGTTTATAGTTTGGGTGGTTAGGTTTTTTAGGTTTAGGTTTATAATTTTGGGGTTGTGGTTTTAGTTTTGAGTTTGTGGTTTTATGGTTTAGAGTTTGTGGTTTTAGGTTTTTAAGTTTAATTTTAGTTTTAGGTTTGTTTTTTATTTTTTTAGAGAACAAATCTCTAAACTAAACTAAATTAAATCCCTTAAATCTAAATCTAAACTAAACTAAATCTAAACTCTAAAATCTAAACTAAATCTAAAAATTTGAACTAAAATCTAAATCTAAACTAATTCTAAACTAAATCTAAACTAAACTAAACTAAACTAAGTCTAAACTAAATCTAAAAATCTAAACAAATATAAAAAAAAATCTAAACAAAACTAAAATCTAAACTAAATGTAAACTAAATCTAAAATCTAAAATCTAAACTAAACTAAACTAAATCTAAACTAAATAAACTAAATCTAAAATCTAAACTAAATCTAAAAAAACTAAACTAAATCTAAAATCTAATTACTAAATAAACTAAAAATCTAGACTAAAAAATAAAAACTAAACTAAAGTCTAAATCTAAACCCTAAAAAACTAAAATTTAAAATCAAATAAATCTAAAAAAAAAAAAATCTAAAATACTAAACTAAACTAAATCTAAAATTATCTAAAAAAATCTAAACTAAACTAAATCAAAAAATAAACTAAAATCTAAATCAAAACCAAACTAAATAAATAAAAAAACTAAATAAATAAACTAAAATCTAAATCTAATCTAAACTAAATCTAAAAAATTTTAAAGATACTAAAATAATTTAAAATAAAACAATATATTATGATATATGATGCTATACTATGCTACAACATATAAAATTTATTTTGAACATAAAATCTTACTTTTTAGACTATAAGTGGCATAGCACACCTTTGGTACTACAACATAATTCCCACTTCAAATTTAACAAATTTCATCATCTAATTTATTAAATCAATATTTTTATGATTTATATTAATATAATCTATAGGACACAATACCATAATATACTAAAACATTTCAAAACATCTTATAACATCCAAAAACACATCACTACATGCTCAAATATATGATGCTACATTATACTATAATATACTGTATTATAATATGATTTAGGGTTTTTTTAGGGTATTCAAATCTAATAGTCAAGGAAAAGTCTCTTGAAGACATTTTCTTTACCATAACATGTTAATAAGTAATTCTTTAGATCTAATTTCTAATGACATCTTTATTCAAGTTTATTATTTGGGTTTGGTTGGGGTTACAATTAGGTTAGTTAGTTTAGGTTGGGTTAGTTTAGGGTTTAGGGTTTGGGGTTTAGGGTTTAGAGTTTATAGGTTTAGGTTTAGGTTTTAGGTTTAGGGTAGAGTTTAGGTTAGGGTTTAAGATTTATGGTTGTTAGGGTTTAGGGTTTGGGTTTAAAGTTTTTTTAGGGTTTAGGGTTTAGGGTTTATGGTTTAGGTTTTATGATTAGAGTTTTAATTTTAGTTTAGGGTTTAAGGTTTATTTTGTTAAGCTCATTTTTTTAACATTTCTTCTTTTTAATTTCATCAACCAAGTAGCACCCCAAGTTTTCTAAGAGATAGACGATGATATAGATCAAAAATAAGCATTCATAGAGTAAATTAAAAACCCAAGATAAGTACAATAGTTTCTACTGTAAAGATGCCATTCCATAAGCAACAGATCAGATCAACTGTTCTTTAGTTTCTCTGGGTCCCATGAGAACCACCCTCGCCTCTCGAGTAGTGGGATACCCCATCATATCCTAGATCTCTCCTTCAACCACCTCCATGACTATAACCTCCGTCGCTCCTCCTGCCTCCATATACACCATTACTCCAACCACTACCTCCATATCCACCAGCACCTTCAGATCCCCCATCACCAATGCGATAACCGCCTCCTCCGCCTTCACCACCACAGATCAGAGCTTGATCATGTTCACCATCAAGGTTCAACCCATTAGTGTTTGTTTAGAGCTTAGGGTTTATGTTTTTAGGTTTAGGTATGGGGTGTGGTAGGCTTAGGTTAGGTTGATTTGTGGGTTAGGTGGTTTGGGTTTAGAGGTTTTGTGGTTTATAGGTTTAGGGTTTAGTGGTAGATTTAAGGTTTTTAGGTTTAGAGGTTTAGGTTTAGATAGGTTGTAGTTTTAGGGTTTTTTAGGTAGGGTAGGATTTGTAGGTTTTTTAAAAAATTAGCACTAGGGTTTATTTTAGTTTATTTTATATTTGAGTTTATTTTATTTTTTTATTTTATGTTTATTTATTTTATTTAGTTTAGTTTATTTATTTATTTATTTAGTTTATTTTTATTTTATTCTTTTAGTTTATTTTTAGTTGAGTTTTATTTTATTTTATTTTGGGTTTAGGTTTATTTTTTTATATTTAGGTTTAGGTTTTATTTTATTTTAGGTTTTTTTTTTTTATTTTATATTTTTGGTTTATTTTAAAGATTTAAGTTTATATTTATTTATTTATAATTTATTTAGTTATAGTTTAGTTTATTTTTTAGATTTTTTATTTTATTTAGGTTAGTTTTTTTTTAGTTTATATTTATTTTATAATTTATTTTTTTTTATTTATTTTATTTTTTTTAGGTTATTTATTTTATTTTATGTTTATTTAGGTTTTATATTTATTTTAGTTTATTAGGTTTTATTTATTATTTTTTTTATTTATTTTATTTTTATTTTTAGTTTAGTAGTTTATGGTTTTATTTTATTTTATTTTTATTTTAGTTTTAGGTGTTTTATTTATTTTATTTTTATTTTATCTAGTTTTTAGGTTAGTAGGGTTATTTTTGATTTAGAGTTTTTAGTAGTTTAGGTTTTTTGGAGTTTAGTTAGTTTAGGTTTGTGGTTTAGGGTTTAGATTTAGGGTTTAGGGGTTTTAGGTTTAGGGTTTGTTTAGGTTTAGGGTTTGTGAGTTTTTATTAGGGTTTAGGTTTGTGTGGGTTTAGGTTTGTGTTTTTATAGTTAGGTTTAGGTTTGTTTAGGTTAAGTGTTTAGTTTTGGGTTTATGGTTTAGGTTTAGATTTATGGTTTAAGTTTTAGGTTTAGTTTATGGTTTAGGGTTTAGGTTTTAAGTTTTTTTAATACAACTTCAGATTCAACATTTCTTCTTTTAATTTCATCAACCAAGTCTGTCTAAGACAGTTTATGACATATACCAAAAATGAGCACCCATCAAATCAATAACCAAGATAAGTAAAAGCATCTCATTGTAAAAGACACATAAGTGGTAGCAGATTCATCTCCGTTCATGAACCTCTCTGAGTAGCAGATCCATCATATCCTGATCTCTCTCTTCCACCACCATGGTTATAACCGCCTCCTCCCGCCTCTATAACCACCATCGCTCACCACAACCTCATCCACTAGCCCTCCTGATCCCTCACCATCAGTGATAACCATCGATCCAGCCTCCACTCAGTAGATCTACTGGCCTGTTGATGTGATGTTTATACCATTGTATGCCCATTCTTAGTTAGGTTTAGGGATTGTTTAGGGTTTTAGGTTTAGGGTTTAGGGTTAGTTAGGCTATTTAGGGTTTAGGTTTAGGTTTAATATTTTGTGGATTTGGGTTTTTTTTGGTTTGTATTTTAGGTTTTGGTAGTAGTTTAGTTTGGTTTGAGTTTTAGGCTTTTTATGGTTTATTTGGGTTTAGTTTTTTTTTAAAATTACAAACCAAGAGTTTAGGTTATTTAGTTTATTTTATTTATGACTTTATAATATTTTTTATTTTTATTTTTTATTTTTTTTTTATTTAGTTTAGTTTATTCATTTTAGGTTAGTTTTTTATTTTATTTATCTTTTGGTTAGGTTTATTTTTTTTGAGTTTTATTTTATTTTATTTTTACTTTAGCATAAAGTTTAGGTTTATGTTTTAGGTTTCTATTTTAGATTTATTTTTAGGTTTTATTTTTTAGTTTAGGTTTAGGTATAATTTTTAGTTGAGTTTTATATTTATTTTATTATATAGGTTTTGGTTTAACTTTTATTTTTAGGTTTTTATTTTATATTTATAGATTTAATTTATAGGTTTTTATTTTACATTTATTTTAGGTTTCTATTTTTTACTTTAGGTATAGGTTTATTTTTAGTTTATTTTATTTTATTTAGTTTAAGTTTAGGTTTAGGTTTATTTATTTTAGTTAAGTTTATTTTAGATTAGGTTTAGGTTTAGGTTTATTTTATTTTGTTTATATTATTTTTATTTAGGGTTTAGGTTTTTTAAGTTTAGGGTTTACTTTTTATTTTGATATATTCTTGGATTTTATTTTTTAGGTTTATTTTTTAGAATTAGGTTTTTATTTTATTTTGTTTTTTTAGTTCTTATTTTATTTAGGTTTTTTATTTTTTTTAGTTTAGTTTAGGTTTTATTTATTTTATTTCATTTATTTTATTTTATTTTATTTTTAGATTTAGGTTTATGTTTAGTTTAGGTTTGTATTTTATTTTTTAATTTTATTTTATTTAGGTTTTGGTTTTATTTATTTACTTTTAATTTTATTTAGTTTAGGTTTTATTTTATTTTATTTAGGATTGGATTATTATTTATTTAATTTTAGGTTTATTTAGTTTAGGTTTTTTTTTTATTTTATATTTAGGGTTTAGGGTTTAGGTTGGGTTTAGGGTTTAGTTTAGGGTAAGGGTTAGGGTTTAGGGTTTAGGGTTTAGTTTAAGGGTTTAAGATTTAGGGTTTTAGGGTGAGTTTAGGATTTAGGGTTTAGGTTTAGTTTAGGGTTTAGGGTTTAGGGTTTTTTGGGTTTAAGGTTTAAGGTTTGTTAGGTTTAGGGTTTAAGTTTAGTTTAGGGTTTGGTAGCTTATAAGGTTTTAGGGTTTAAGCGTTATAGGTTTAGTTTAGAGTTTTAGGATTTAGGGATTAGGGTTAGGGTTTTAAAAAAAAAAGATTAACAAGTTTTGTTTATTTTATTTATTTTATTTATTTTAGTTTAGTTTATTTTTATTTAGGTTTATATATATTTTATTTATTTTAGTTTATTTATTTTAAGTTTCTTTATTTTAGTTTAGGTTTTATTTTAGTTTATTTTTTAGGTATAATTTATTTAGTTTAGTTTTATTTTTTTATTTTATTTTATTTTAGGTTTAGATTTAGGTTTTATTTTTTTTAGGTGTAGGTTTTAATTTTTATTTTAGGTTTATTTTTAAGTTTTATTTTTAGTTTAGGTTTAGGTTTATTTTTATTTTTTTAGGTTAATGTTTTAGTTTTATTTATTTAGTTATCATTTTATTTTATATTATTCTTATGTTTATTTTATTTTTATTTTAGTTTAACTTTTATTTATTTTATTTTAGTTTATTTTATTAGATTATTTTATTTTATTTTAGGTTTAGGTTTAGTTTAGGTTTTTTATTTTTTTTATTTTTTTTATTTTATTTAGGTTTAGGTTTTATTTTCATTATTTTATTTTTTTATTTAGTTTAGGTAGTTATTTATTTTATAGGTTTAGGGTTTTTTAGGGTTGGGTTAGGGTTTAGGGTTTTAGGCTTTTACTTTAGGGTTATGGTTTAGGGTTTAGGGTAATGTTGGTATTTGCGTGGGTAGCTGTTTAGAGCTAAGTTTAGGGTAATTTAGGGTTTGGGTTGAGGATTTACAGATTTAAGCTTTAATGATTTTAGTTGAGTTTAGGTTTGGTTAGTAGGAGTGGGTGGGGTAGGTTTGTTTAGGTTTAGTTTGGTTTAGATGGTCCAGTAAATTTAATGTCTGGGGGTTTAGCTTTAAAGGGTTTTAAGTTTGGGTTTAGGGTTTGGGGTTTAGGTAGTTGGAGTTTAGGGTATGGTTTAGAAGTGGTTTAAGGTTTAGAATTAAGATTTAGTTTAGGTTTTAGTTTTTTTATGATTTAGGGTTTTTTAGGATTATGGGTTAGAGTTTTAGGGTTTAGGTTTGGGTTATTTAGGGTTTTAGGGTTTAAGGGTTAGGGTTTAGGGTAGTAGGTTTAGGGTTTAGGGTTATTTTTAGGGGATAGGATTAGTGTTTTTTTGTTTGATTTATTTATTTTGTTTAAATTAAGTAAACTCATAGGTTTAGATTTATTTAGTTTATTTTATTTTTATATTTTGATTTAGGTTTATTTTTATTTTTATTTAATTTATTTATTTTTAATTTATTTATTTTAGTTTAGGCTTTTTTTATTTTAGTTTATTTTTGAGGTTTAAATTCATGTTTAGGTTTATTTTTTTAGTTTTATTTTATTTTAATTTTATTTTCTAAGTTTTGGTTTTATTTTTTTTATTTTTAGGCTTAGGTTTCAGTTTTATTTAATTTTTTTAGGCTTAGGTTTTAGGTTTTTTATTTGGATTTATTTTTACGTTTTATTTTTTAGTTTAGGTTTAGGTTTACTTTTAATTTAGTTTATTTTATTTAGATTTGGTTTATATTTAAGTTTAGTTTATTTTAGGTTTAGGTTTTATTTATTTTAGTTTAGTTTATTTTAGTTTAGGTATAGGTTTATTTTATTTTGTTTATTTTATTTTTATTTTAGGTTTAGTTTTTTTTTAGTTTAGGGTTTATTTTATTCTTTTATTTTAGCTTTTTTTAGGTTTAGGTTTTTATTTATTTTTTATTTTATTTTATTTTAGGTTTATTTTATTTTTATTTTACGTTTAATTTTAATTTTATTTAGGTTTTCATTGTTAGGTTTATTTTATTTTTAGTTTAATCTAGGTTTTTATTTATTTTATTTTCTTTTATTTTTATTAATTTATTTTATTTTATTTTTGGTTTAGGTTTTGGTTTTAGCTTTAGTATTTATTTTATTTTATTTTTTATTTTATTTAGGTTTAGGTTTTTTATTTATTTTATTTTTAGTTTTTATTTAGGTTAAGCTTAGGTTTTTAGTTTTTTACGATTTAGGGTTTAGTGTTTAGGGTTTTAGGTTTTAGGTTTTAAGAATTTAGGGTTTAGGGTTTATGGTATAGTGTTTAGGGTTTAGTATTTTGGGTTAGGGTTAAGGTATTGGGTTTTGGGTTTAGGGATTAAGGTTTAAGGGTTAAGGTTGGTTTACGATTTAGGGTTAGTTTAAGGTTTAGGGTTTAAGGTTTTTAGAGTATAGGGTTTTAGGTTTAGGGTTAGTTTAGCATTTAGGGTTTAGGGTTTTATGGTTTAAGGTTTAGGGTTTAGGGTTTAGGGTTTAGGATTTAGGGTTTTTAGGGTTTAGGGTTTAGGATTTAGGGTTTAGGGTTTAGGGTTTAGTGTTAGTTGGTTTAAGTATATTTAGTTTATTTTTTTATTTTTTATAATTTACTTTATTTTCTATTTTGATTTAAATTTATTTTGATTTTTATTTAGTTTACTTTATTTATTTTAAGTTTATTTATTCTAGTTTAGGATATTTATTTTAGTTTATTTTTTAGGTTTAGGTCTAGGTTTAGGTTTATTTTTTAGTTATTTTTTATTTTTATTTTATTTTTTAGGTTTAGGATTTATTTTTTATGTTTAGGTTTATGTTTCAGTTTTAGATTTTTATTTTAGGTTTATTTCTAAGTTTTATTTTTGTTTAGGTTTAGGTTTATTTTTAGTTTATTTTATTTTATCTATTTTAGGTTTAGGTTATTTTAATGTATGTTTACTTTTATTTTATCTTTATTTTAGGCTTTATTTTATTTTAGTTTAGGGTTCAGGTTTTATTTTTTATTTATTTTTAAGTTTTATATTTAGGTTTATTATTTATGTTTAGGTTTTTATTTAGATTTTATTTTATTTTATTTTTGGTTTATTTTATTTTTATTTTAGGTTTAGTTTTTACTTGATTTATGTTTTTTTAGTTTAGTTTAGATTTTTATTTATTTTATTTTAGTTTAGCTTTTTTTATTTAATTTACTTTCTTTTGAGGATTATGTTTAGGTTTTGTTTTTAGTTTATGTTTTTATTCTTTTTTATTTTTTTATTATATTTTGGATTAGGTTTTATTTATTTATTTCATTTGTAGGTTTTATTTAGTTTAGGTATAGGTTTTTAGCTTTTTAGGGTTAGTTTAGGGTTTAGGGTTTGGGGTTTAGGGTTTAGGGTTTAAGGATTTTTTTTTTGGGTTTAGAGTTTAAGGTTTAGGGTGGGTTTAGGAGTTTTGGTTTAGGGTTTAGGAGTTTAGGGTTTGGAGTTTAGGTTTTAGGTTTTAAGAGTTTAGGGTTTTGGGTTTTGGTTTAGCGTTTAGTGTTTTGGTTTTTATTTTGTTTATTTATTTTTTAGGTTTATGTTTATTTTTAGTTTAGTTTTATTTTATTTATTATTTAGGAAGTTTTTTTTATTTTGGTTTAGGTATAGTTTTATTTATTTTTTTAGGTTTAGGTTTTAGGTTTTAATTTAGGTTTAGTTTAGGTTTTATTTTTTAGTATAGGTTTAGGAATTTTAGTTTATTTATTTAATTTAGTTTAAGTTTAGGTTAAGGTTTATATTTATTTTTAGCTTAGGTTTTATTTATTTTAATTTAGGTTTAGGTTTATGTTTATTTTATATTTAATATTTTATTTTATTTTATGTTTAGGCTTTTTCTTTATTTAGGGTTTAGGTTTTATTTTTTATTTATTTTTAGGATTATTTTTTAGCTTTAGGTTTTAATTTAATTTTTAGTTTAGGTTTTATTTAGGTTTATTTTACTTTTATTTTAAGTTTTGTTTTTATTTTATTTAGGTTTTCTATTCTTAGGTTTATTTTATTTTTTAGTTTAGTTTAGGTTTTTATTTATTTTATTATAGTTTAGTTTGATTAGTTTATTTTTATTTTTAGTGTTCTTTAGTGTAGGTTTTTTTTTTAATTTTATTATATTTAAGCTTAAGTTTATTTATTTATGTCATTTTTAGGTTTTATTTAGTTTAGGATTTAGCTTTTAGGTTATTAGACTTTAGGGTTTAGGGTTTAGGGTTTAAGGTTTGAGTGTTATTTAGTTTGGGTTTAGGGTTGAGGTTAGTTAGGTTTAGGGTTTAAGGTGGGTAGTTTAGGATTTTAGTTTAAGTTTAGGGTGGGTTGGTGGGAGTTTAGGTTTAGTAAGGATTTAGTTATGGTGGGGGTTTGAGTTTAGGTAGTATTTTTTTAAGTTTAAGGTTTAGGATTTTGAAGGGTTTAATTAGGTTGGAGGGAGTTTAGGTTTAGGGTTGTAGAGTTTATGGTAGATTTAGGGAAGGGTTAGTGGTGGTTAGGGATCTTTATTTATTTATTTTTTAAGTTTTTTAGGTTTTAGTTTATTTTCTTAATTTTGATTTAGGTTTTAGTTTTGTTAATATTTTATTTATTTTATTTTATTTTAGTTTATATTTTATATTATATTTAGGTTTAGGTTTATTTTATTTTATTTAGATTTAGGTTTATTTTTTATTTTATTTTTAGGTTTTATTTAGTATAGGTTTAGGTTTTTAGGTTTTTAGGGTTTACAGTTTAGGTTTTAGGGTTTAAGGTTTTAGGAATTAAGGTTTAGGGTTTGGGTTTAGGATTTAGGGTTTAGGGTTTAGGGTATAGTTTAGGAGTTTTGGGTTTAGTGGTTTGATGATTTAGGGTTTAAGGTTTACTATTTTAGGGTTTAGGTTTAGGGTTTAGGGTTGGTTTTAGTTTAGGGTTTAGGATTTTTGGTTTTTTTTAACAAAGAACAAATTCAGATTCAACATTTCTTCTTTTCGATTTCATCAACCAAGTAACAAACTAGGGAAGTGAGGTAATCAAATGACCTCCTTGGGGCTAGCTACAGCCTCATGTTCCCGGGATGTCCAGACTATATACCAATTACCATGCAATCGCATATAATTCTTATGAATAAGAGGAAAAGTGAACTCAACATTCATACACTTAAGTTATAAGCACATGCATTTCTTATGTATTTATAACCAGCATCATAACACATATTATTATTCATTTATAATCTTTTGAAAAATACATTTGGATTTAATACTAATATTAGTCATGCATATATTAAATTAAATCAACACATGCAAGCTTACATAAAGGAAATCCCTTTTATTTTACTTGATTTTGAAAAGATGGATGCATGAATTCAAATGACATACCAAATTTAACTTGATTGGAAGAGGACAACCAAATATAAGCATGTGATTCATTCAACCAAACTAGTTCTTAAGGACAATCAAATCAAATAAGATTATTTAAAGCAAACCAAAGCTCTTTATTAATTAAGTTTTGGATTTTATTTGATTTAAAGAGGAGAAGAGAAATCATCACTTGTTGTTTTAAACCCATTCCCACATTAGTGATTTGATTTTACTTTAGGAATGTAATTAAGTTGATTTTATGGGATAATTAAGTTGAACCCTTAATTAGATGAATTACCCTTACTAATGTCACCTTAAAGTAATTAACTAAATAATTATGAGCCAACATGATATGCATGGAAAATAAACTTGTAATGATCGTAGGAAATAAAAGGGGCCTAATGCAATTGGCTCAAGATTAATAGTTAATTAGATTAAGGGACTTAATTACTCTTATGGTTTTCTCACACATGTGAACTAACCATAATTTCATTAAACTCTTTAAGTTATTAAATAACTAAAGATCTACCATGATTTAATTAATTAAGGTCTTGTGATTATGATTTCAATTTGATTTAATTAATTAGTTAAATCTTAATTAATTTCATTTTAAGAAAAGGTGAAATGAACTTAGGGAAAGGGGTCCCAACCCTATTCCTTAGTTCACTTACTGTTGAACAATGATTAATAAAATTAATTAACCAATTTGTTATTGTTCATGGGATTAATTAATCATTAATTAACTTAAAAGAGTAATTGAGGTTTAATTAGTCAATTTTTTTAATTAATTGAGCAATAAATCCCAAGAAAATCATAGGAGGCAGAGGTCATCCCATTAAATGAACCTACAAAATTTGGGATTAATTGCTCAAATAATGAAAGAGTAATTAAGCTAATTAATTTTGTAATTAAACTTTAATTACTATTCAAAATTAGTTTAGATCATTTTTAATTAATTCTCATCTGAAATACCTTTAAAATGAGTATTTATTTGCATTTTTTATTTCTCTATGATTTTTTTATAATTTTTAGAAGTTTCAGTCATTAAAAATGATTAATTAAGCCTAATTAAAGCCTAATCATGTTGGCACCATGTGGCGCACTTAAGCGACGTGCTTTCCATGTGGAGCCATGGGATTGGCTACTTAAAACTTTACTCGGCCTGTGGCAGTGGTGGACACGCTTTCTCATCCGTTGTCCGCCTTCTGATCTAAGATCTGATGGCTATGATTAATCCCCAATAGAGTTAAATCAAATCGATCTAGCATATCTAATCATTATCCATTATCATGCGAATGGATGCGCGATCGAACGTCACTCGAGTGAGGGAGAATGGAGTATGTCCATCATTGCTCACTTGATCTGAGCTTACCCGAGCATAGATCAACTCCAAAATAATCCCACACCTTCACGACATCGATCGGAGGGGTTCAAACGGTCAAGATCACATGAGATGCAAGCTTTCTTCAAAAACCAACCATTTTGCCTAAGGATCGGTTATGGAAGCATACCTTGGAGCTTAAGGGCTGACGATTGAGGAAGCTTCATCTGGAGAAGCCAGATGAAGCCAGTCAATTGGATCCTCAATGTTCACTCGGAAGGCCATGAATTGATGATTTGGAGCTCCGCTTTGATCGAAGTCCCACCTCTGGTTCTTGGGAAGCTTGGGAGATGATTCGTTCTTGCTCGATGAGGCCAAGGGAAGGTGTGTGCAAAGTTAATTTGAGTTTGATGGAGAAATGGGGAAGTTTGGTCAAAATGGGAGTGTTTTGGGAGATGGGAGTGGCATTTTTTGATCGAGGAAGCTTTAGAGCTTATAGCTCTAATAGCTAGGGCTCTAAGGAATGATTTTTGTGTGTGTTTGAGTGGAAACAAGGGGGTGTATACCCCCCTTCATCTTGATCGGACGGTGGGATCAGGTTTGACTTCCAGTGGTCATCCGACCATCTCAAGGAGTCATGGGTGGGAGGGAGGAGGTGAGTTAGCTCGGCTTGGTTAGTTGAAGGTGTGGAAGTGGCTGCCAAGGAGGAATCATGGGTGTCTTATGGGTTTAAAATGAGGGTGAGGTGATTTCACCACCCATGGGTCATGGCGCACCACTTGGTTGGGAAATGTCTAGTGCCTGGTGGACCATTGGAAGAGTACCAAGTGGCCAAGGAATGGTAATGACCACTTACATGGGTGATTTGTCTCATGTGATGTCCTTGACCTAAGGGTAGAATGATCATTTGGCATTGGATTTGATTTGGGAAGATTTAAAATGAGCCAAAAGTGGGTTAGCCCAAGTTTCAAGTCAATTGGAGTTGATTTGGTTAGGTTTGGCTCAATTTGACTCATTTAGGTCAAATTAGGTTAGGTTGGGTCAAGTTGACCAATTGGTCAAAAGTCAAACCAAGGGTTGGGTCAAGTTCATATGATCATTTGGGTTGTTTTGGTTCAATTTGTTTTGTTTAGTTTGGCTTAGATTTGATTTTGGCTCATTTGAATTCATTTGGTCAAATGGTTGACCAATTTGACCAAATTGGCCAAATTGCTTGGGTTGGGTGTTGGTTTGGGTTTTGGCTTAGTTGAAGGTAAAATTGTTGGCTTTGGTTCAATTAATTTGGATTTGGTTTTGATTTAGGCCAACTTGAACCTTTAGGTCAATTTCTAAGTAGGTCAATTCCATTCATAGCTTTGGTCAAGTTCAACAATCAATTTGGAATGAACTTGAGCCATTTGGTTGTAATCAATTTGGTTTATATTTTAATTTGACCCAATTTGGTCTTTTAGGTCAATTTGGGTCAACTTGGGTCAAGAGGGCCAATTGGGTTTGGTTTGACTCAATTGAAGGTCAAGTCATATTCAAATATTTATTTTGATTTGTTATGAATCATTGGTTTCAAGGGATTTGGCATAGGTTGCAATTTGGCTAGTTTGGATTCATATGGCTTAAGGGGTTGACTTGGTCAAATGACCAAGTTGACTTGGTTTGACCCAATTTATGATAATTGATCAACTTAGGGTGATCAATAATCATGATGGGAGGTTTAGATGGGCTTGGTTCAATCCAATTTGGGTAGGATTAGAACTTGGCTCAAATAGGTTAAATTGGCCACTTTGGGTTAAGTGGACCAATTGGGTTTAGTTGGCTTGATTTTGGGTTGAGTTTGACTTAGTTGAGTTTTATATGGATTTGGGATTGATATATAATTTCAATTGCAATTGGTTTGGGTTCAAATGGGTTTTGGTTCATTTGAACATTTCAAGTCAAAAGGGTTAAGTTGGGTTTGAGTTGGGCTGATTTTGTTTTGGCTTGATTGTAGATTTATATATTTGTGAATATGATTGAAGGTATGATTGATTCATGAGAAAATCAATTGAATTTGGTTTTGGAATGAAGGAATTTGGCTAAGTCCATGGAGTTGGGTCATGTGCTTAGGTTTGATTTTGATTTGGTTTGATTTAGTTTTGATGATTTAAATGTATATTTCATTTAAATTTGTGAAGATGATTGAAAATATGATTAATTTGTAAGAAAATCAATTGAGTTTGACTTGATTTGGATTAAGATTTGGCTAAGTCCACAGGATAGGTCATATGGCTTAGGAAGGGTTTTGATTTAATTTGATTTAGTTTGATTTAGTTTTGATCATTTGAATGTATATTTGATTTATATTTAGGAAGATGATTGAAGATATAAATTGATTATGAGAAAATCAATTGATTTTGGATTGATTTGGATTATGATTTGGCTAAGTCCGAGGGATAGGTCATATAGCTTTGGAAGGGTTTGAAGTTTGGATTTGATCATGGGCTTCAATCATTTGGTTTTGGAATTTGGGTTTGGATTTGGATTGGAATTTGATGTTTGAATTGAACTTGAGGTTTGGTTTGAGAAGGTGAACATGGATTGGGTTTGGATTGTAGAGTAGGTGGATTATCCTAATCCCTAAAGCAAAATGTAATCCTATGGTTAACCCTTCTAAGTCTTTAGGCTTAGGTTAAGTGTTTACCTAATTGTTAGAAGTGTCTTATGACTAGGGATGAATTAGTGTCTAAAATACTCGAAAGTCTAAGATGGGAAGATTGAATTCGCACTCTAGAAGTAAGGCCAATAGGCTTTAGGCTCCATAGTGTTTCCCTTAGAGATAAATGATTGGAAGACTGAAGCCAAGTTTCACATTATAGACTATGATACATCTTTCAACGCTTTGCTTGGGAGACCATGGATACATGAGAACAACATAGTTCCATCCTCTCTACATCAATTTATGAAGTTTGTGAGAGGTGGGATCATCTACTGTCAAAGGAGATCTCAAGCCATTTACAGTCATGAGGTCATATATGAGGATGCGGCTTACTACCCCCTCAAAATCAACAAGTCTATTCTCGTGAACTTGGCCAAAGTTTAAAAATAAATGAAAAAAGAAGAAAAAGAAAAGAAAGAGAAAAAAAGAAAAGAGAAAATGAAAAGAAAATATAAGGGAGAAATAGACTTGGAAGAGGAAATGGAACATTAGATTCCACCCACAGTTCATTATTCCATTCAAACATATGGGTAGGATGACCTGACCTCCACCAGGTAGAGGAAGAGGCCAGTTCAGAGTCAGTCCCATGGGTGGAAAACCTTCTTATTGGCCACCCAATAAAATATATGTCCTAGCTACCAGGAGTACACCTACTATCCATATATACTTAGAATCTAGTTCATAGGATGAGTCTTATATGGTTAGCACACCAGCCAACTCTTCTCAGTAGTAGATTCCTTGGAGGTGACACTTGAACATAGCATGAAGACCAGCTCCAAAGCAAAGCATTAATGTATCCAAGTCTATATGTAAACAAATAGGGCATCGTTGGGGAACCTTCTAACCATACTTTCCTCTCAAAAAGCTGAGGGTTTGGTAGTTAAGGAATCCCCCAAGTCATTCATAAGTGTGAAGACTGAGGTTCTTTTCTGGGAGTATCATCCAAGTCAAGAAGTTGATGTAAAAACTTGAGGATGATTCATATAAAATTCAATAGAATTACCTTTGATTGGTACTTGCCTTGTGCATAATTTAGCAAAGGGTTAATCCCACATACTTGGTCAAAGCAGTGTCATACTACTTTGAAAGAATATGGAAGAACAATGCAAAAGCTATCAATCAAGACCGGGACTAGATTTGCATATAATTGATGATGACTATTACTACTTAGTCATCACCATTCATTTGGAATCAGATAGGCTATTTTCAAATCACATTAAATCATATGAGGAGCTATGCTTAGAAACTTTAGATGATCTAGATGATTTTGAAGTCAAAAATGCACCGCTAGAGTTCAAAGAAGAAATTAACTCAACCATCAATGAGCTTAAGGAAATTAACTTAAGAATTGATGGAGATCTACGACATACATCAGTTCTTCATTGAATGAAATTGAAACTATTGACTTAGTTAAGCTATTAACTAAGTTTAAAGACTGCTTTACATGGAGTTATGAAGAGATTCCTAGATTGGCTTTTGATGTAGTGGTACATAAACTAGCAATAGAGCTTACTGCTAACCCTATCAAACAAGCTCCTAGATTGATGCAATTAGACATAACAATAGTCATTTTGAAGTCAAGAAACTAATCGATGTTGGCTTCATTTGAAAAAAAATACCTACCGTTAGCATCATCCCAATTAAGAAAAGAATGGCCAAATTCATATATACGCCAATTTTAGGGATTTAAATAATGTGTCCAAAAGATGAATTTTACCACCCAATTCGAACGATGGTGGACATTACCTCATCTCATACAGTCTTCTTTTCATGGATGGCTCATCTCGATATTACCAAATAAAGATGGCCCCCAGATGAAAGAAACATTATTTTTAGAACCCCGATCAATCTACTATAAGGTCATGCCTTTTAAAATGCTGCTACATACAAGGCTATGACTTGAATCTTGACACTCATTCATCATCAAGTCGAGTGCTATGTCAATGAACTTGTGGTCAAAAGTAGAAAAGGAGGACCATCACTTTGGTTTGAGAGTAGTTTTGAATAGTTAAGATAATTTAACCTCAAAATGAACCCTGAAGTGTGCATTGAGTAGCTTCGTGGAAATTTCTTAGATTTATTATCAAACACTAGGAATCAAAATTGATCCGAGAAGATTAAGAAGATATTAAATTCCACCCCTAAAAGTTTAACTCAACTCAAATCATTCCAAGGGTGATTGGTATCTAAGATGCTTTATATCCAACCTATCAAGAAGATGTCACCATTCTCGACTTGTCAAAAGGATGCCAAGTTCAAGTGCCTTGACAAGTGTGAGCATGCCTTTGAAGACATCAAGCATTTCCTGATGGTGTCACCAGTTCTAATAGCCCCTATCCCGGGCAAGCTGCTCATACTTTATACTACTGCATTAAACGACTCCATTGGTGCTTTGTTGTCCCATGCCAATGACAAAGGGAAGGAAAATGCACTCTACTACCTCAGTTGTTGTTTAATCCCTACTAAGGCTAATTATCCACCCATTGAGATGCATTGCTTATTAATCTTTGCATCCCAAAAGCTACAACACTACATGCTTTCTCATAAGGTGAAATTAATCTTTGTCAATTCACTATAGTATCTCATGACATGGATGACGCTATCTATGGTAGGCATGATGGTATGATCCTCACATAGTTTCACATTACATTCTGTACCTCCATGTGGTGAAAGGATAAGTGCTAGTGGATTTCTTAGCAAGACCCCACCGATTCTCCTTAAGTGATCTCCCCGATGAATAAATCATAAATTTAGGGGATACTAGCATTCATGGGTGGGAGATGTACTTTGATGGTGCGGCTTCCTCTCAAAGAACAGAAAAACCACAATCTACTATTCAAGAAAAGGCAGGGGTAGGAATAGTTCTCTTAACTACAGACTACGATATGATGAGATTCTCATATCATCTATCCAATCCTTGCACAAACAACAATGCAAAATATGAGCTCTGATCTTGAGTTAGTTACTCAAAGCATCTAGAACATCAATATCTTTGGGATTCTCTAGTTATCAACCAAATCGTTGGGTCCTATATGGTTATAAAACCCAAGCTCCATCACTACCATATGTACACCATGGAGTTATTGGCCCAAATCCTTGGGGTTAACATTTATAAGATTCCTCGAGGTGACAACGCCATAGCGTATGCATTAACCAAGCTTGCTAAGGAGTTGGCATGTCTGGAGGATGAGTTCATATCAATGAAGGTCCATAATAGATAAGTCTTATCCCTTATTGATATTGAACTCATCAAAAAGCACTCTCTTGAAGGGGAGGTTTCCATTGCCAAGAAGGATGAGGAGTTACATTGGAGGCAACCATTCATGGATTACCTAAATAAAGGAAAACTATCTCAAGAGAAGTCTTAAGCCCATCAGATGAAACAGAGAGCACTTTTCTATGCTCTTGTGGATGGTGTCTTGTAAACAGTCTTCGATCATATGTGGCTATGTTGTTTAGACAAGCACAAAGCCTGTAAGATCAGGATTGAGGTACACTCAGGATTATGTGGAGCCAACCATTTTGGTATGAAGGTGAAAGCCAAAATCAAGAGACTAGGATACTACTGGCTATCAAAGATCAAAGATTGCATGGATATGGCTAAGCGATGCCACCAATGTCAAATACATGGTGTGGTCCTTCACCAACCACCCAACATTCTACATCCTACATTGGCCTCATGGCCATTCGAGTGTTGGGGTACAAATAGCATCCAATTGATCCTCTTTCTTCCAAGGCTCATCGGTTTATCTTAACTACTACTAACTACTTTTCCAAATGGGCGAAGTTGATTCTGCTCAGAGAGGTCACAACTCTGCATGTGCTCTAGTGTTTTAGGAACCATATCATATATAGGTTTATAGTGTCTCGATGAATTATATCTAATAATGGTACCATTGCAGAGCACTAAGTTCAACAACATTGCCTGAGACATATAGATTGGAGATACTCTACCATCAACCAAGTAGCTTATGAGAAGCCTTCAATAAAACTCTCATCCAAATACTAAAGACACTGACAATAACAAGCATAATGGCATGAGAATTTAGTTGAAGCCTTTGGGCTTATGCACTACATAAGAGCTCCAACTCGTCTACTCCTTTCTTCATTAGTGTATGGGTCTGAAGCTATTCTACTATAAGTTGAACTCCCATCACTAAGGATAGGTGTGGGTAGAAAGATCACAATAGAGCAGAATGCCAAGTTGTAGTTAGAAGAGCTCGAAGGATTGGAGGAAAGAAACATATGGGCATGACGAAACCTCTTGATGTATAAAGCTAAAATGATTCAAGTGTACAATAAGTTGGTCTGTCCTAGAACTTTTCAAGCAGGAGAGCTTATTTTAGTTCCAAGGAGATTGATTGTGCCCATCGTAAGATGAGATGTTTGAACTTGGGAAGGCCCCATAGAGAAGGCCTACCAAAAAGGATCTTATCACTTATTAATCATAATGGATAGCCCAATGCTTCCAATCAATAGGCTCTACTTAAAAAATATTATAAATCATATTTGAAAATAATTATCATCAATGAAAATTCCTTATCTAATTCAATCTCTTCATGTTGAAAGTATTCCATGATGTTTAGGTAGGTGTAAGGAACAACAACATCCAATCTTTCATTGACACAACACAAATATGAACCACACAAACATATAAAACAAAACATATCTTTCATCTGACTACTGAGTTGAGATAATGCCCCTGGCACTCACTCAAGAGTAGCCTAGTTGGAATGCTCTTCCCTACTAGTGTGTCACTCAGGTGGTTTTTTTGCTTTGGAGGATGTAAGTATGCTACACTTTCCTTCCTTACTTGGCCACTGCACAGTGACGAGCTCCTTGTTAGTTTGGTAGGCCTTACTGCATGGCTAGTAAGCTACCTCATGTTTGCTTCATTTAAGAGGATGTGAGTTTACTATGCTTTCTTGATTAGCCTGCACGAATGGGTCGAGTATATTTAAAGTTTTGGATAATTCCCTAGGCATGTTCCTCTTGACCGCTTCAAGTCTAGTCCTTCCATGGGCAACCCACTTAGTAGTCGCTCTAGGTCAGATAGCACCTATCCTACCGATGATAGACTATCTTGATGATCAGTGCTGCTTAAAAAGTTGTAAGACTACATGCTTTCTTTCCAGATTGATCATTTTACATCGATAATCACCTTAGATTAGTTGGTTCTCACTATGATGATTAATACACTACTATGCCGATGATACACAGGTTGGTTGGTTCTCGCTTTAGGATACACCACTCATGCAGATGTAAGTCATGCTTTCATCTTGAGTTGCCACCGCACCTATAGGCTTTCTTTTCTGGATCCCTTAGTAGCACCTCCCTATGAGCACTATTCGATCACATCCTTTGGACCCCATTTAGACACTACCAGGTTACTATCAAATAGCCTCTTCCCAAGAACCACGTGGTTAGAGAATTCATCATGGATGTGTAGATTCTCCCTTGGTCTAGTAAATTTGAGATTGGTTAAGTATATAGCCCCTTCTATGTGGTCATCCAACAAGGTCCAAAAACATATAAACAAAATATATATTCACTTGTTGATTAGAGGACACCTAGTGGTATCTTTTCTTAAAGGCATCCTACCTTTGGGGCATTATCAACAAAACTCTATAGAATCACTACTCTTAAGTTGATATAAGTCCCCTGACATTCACTCAAGATCACCCCTAAGTGGGTTCAATTTGTTGCAACCAACAAGTCACCCTATGCCCTTACTTTAGAAGATGTAAGCTAAACCTTCTTCATAGACATTGCACAAAGGAACAAGGTTGGCTAGCTCTACTTCGCGAGACTATCTCTTTGGATTTGTAAATGAGGTAGACAAGTTTGATATATTCTTCGCCATCCATCACACATATGGTTCATAAATTAAATCTACTTTGATTTGTCACCCCCATGGATATGCCCTCAATTTGAAATAAAACTAATCCAAATAAACCATATCAAATCACATGAAATTAAGATAAAATTAATCCTGAGTACTTTTGAGTTGACATAAGTCCCCGACATTCACTAGGTCCCCCAGTCAAGTTCGATGCATCCACAAGTCACCCTGATTCCTCGCTTTGGAAGATGTGCTCCTATGCCATCTTCTAGCAGTGTTGCACAAGAAACCCTTAGGTCAAGCTACCCCCATGTGTAGACTATCCCTTTGGATTTATAAACCTGAGGTAGGTCAAGGATAATATAGCCCCTTCTTAGTTGTCTATCACACACTGATAGAGTCTATACATTAACTCAAATTAAATTAAACCCAATTTGATTTTCCCCAATGGAGTTAAATCACACTCTTCTCCCTAGTGGAGCCCCAAATCATATTTAAACAATTCAAGCGAACAAATTAAATTCAAAACTAACCTCCTCGATGGAGCCAAATTAAACCAACTCCCCTAGTAGAGTCTAAATCAAAAAAATCCAAACTCTATCCTAGAAATACATCCCCAAACAAATCTATGAAATCAAACTCAAATAATCCCAACGGATACCTAACTCGCTTCCTGGAAGGTTCATACTTGATCCCAATGGACTCGAGCCCAAATTCTAGAGATATGCTTCCACATCAATAAATTAAAGTTGATTTGAGCTTAATCATGGATTATAGATTCTTATCCCCAGATCTTCTTTCCACAATCATATAATCAAATCATTCAAACCTTATCCCCAATAGATTTTCCTATGCCCTTAACATAGATTTTCCAATGTGTGATCTATGGATCTCCATGCCCTTGACATGGAATTCTCATCAAATCTCTTTCTTCCTTATGCACACATTAATACTCAAACAAAGCTAACAATGTATTTGTTCAAATTACATCATCTTAACATTGTAATCATTTATGATTTATATTATGGTGCAAGCTCAATAACTATACAGCTAAACATATTATAGATGAATTAACACACTATATTATATTATAATATATGATGTATAATATATATAATATAATATATTGTTCTAACATTACACCTTTAATCACTTAAAAGGAATAAATAACAAAATTTTCTCAAAATTTGAATAATGTTCATTTTATGTGTTTTAAATGTATTTAAATAAACATTATCTAAATTTTGAATCACTTTAAGCAAAAAATTATAAAATTTGGTCAAAAATGTTATTTTGGATGCAAAATTCCATTTATTGATTAAATGATACCATAGCACACCCTAATGATATTCCTAAAATTTTCCTTAAATTTGGCCAAATCCCATCATCTCACCTATAAATCAATATTTATGAATTATACATAAACTCTACTACATCATACTATAACAAACTAAAATATGCTAAACAACAAGTAGTTACAATAGTATGCTGCATATGATGCCATATTATATTATATTATATTATATTGCATATCACATCACAAGGGATTGCTTAAGATAAAAAATCATAAAATTACTCTAAACAAATAAAATCTATATATTTTAGTTGTCACACTTACCTATTTTAAATTGAAATAATATATTATGATACCATGTTTTACCTATTATGAATTGGCCAAATTCCACCATTTTAAAGTCTAAATCAACACTTTTATAAATGCTAATAGTGTAGGCTTCACTGCATGATTCTAAAATACTAAAATAATTTAAAATGCAGAGAATAATATATTATGATATATGATGTTAAACTATGCTACAACATATAATATGTATTTTGAACATAAAATCTTACTATTTAGACTACAAGTATGCACACCTTTAGTACTACAACATAATTCCCAATTTAAATTTAACAAATTTCATCATTTGATTTATTAAATTAATATTTTTATGATTTATATTAATATAGACTATGGGTACAATACCATAATACTACAAAATTTTAATACATCTTACAACATCCAAAAACACATCACTACATGTTAAAATATATGATGCTACATTATACTATAATATGGTATTATAATATGATTTAATTAGGGTTTATGGTATTTAAATCTCTAATAATCAAGGAAAGTCTCTTAAAGACATTTTCTTTACCAACATAACTATGTTAAGAAAATTTTAGATCTACTCCCAATGACATCTTTATCTGTTAGGTTTAAGGTTTGTGGTTGGGGTTTTTGGTTTATTTGGGGTGGGTTTGGGTTTAAGGGGTTTAGGTTTGGGTTTAGCTTAGGTTTAGGGTTTGGGTAGTCAGTTAGTTTAGGTTTGGTTTTAGGGTTTTATTAGAGTTTAAATTCAGTTTTGTGGGTTTGATTTTAAGGCTTATAGGTTTAACAGGTTGTGGGTGGGTTTAGAGATTGGGTTTCCATTTAGCTAAAAAGTTTGGTTTTAGGCTCAGTTTAGTTTGTTTAGGTTTACAGGGTTCAGTTGGTTTTGGGTTTAGGGTTTTTTTTATAATTAAGTAAACTAGTGGTTTGGGTTTATTTATTTTTAATTATTTTAGTTTAATTTATATTTTATTTTTTTATGGTTTATTTTTATTTTATAGTTTAGTTTATTTATTTTAGTTTATTTATTTTAGTTTAGGTTTGATTTTGTTTATTTTTAGGTTTAGGTTAATTTTGTTGACTTTATTTTATTTTATTTTTTTTTTAGGTTTTATTTTTTTATTTAGTTTTAGTTTTATATTTTTTAGGTTTAGGTTTTAGGTTTTTTTATTAATTTTATATTTTAATTTTTATTTTAGTATTTTATTTTATTTATTTATTTTGTTTATTTATATTTATTTATATTTTAGTCTTATTTTATTTTATTTTATTTTAGTTTAGGTTTTTAATATTTTTATTTATTTATATTTACATTTTATTTTTTTTATTTTAATTTATTTTATATTTTAGATTTATTTTTTTTAGTTTGTTTTATTTATTTTATTTTTAGGTTTATTTATTTATTTTAGTTTTATTTTATTTTTTTTTTAGGTTTAGGTTTTTTCAAGTTTTATTTTATTTTATATTTATATTTTATTTAGGTTTAGGTTTTATTTATTTTATTTTTAGATTTTATTTTTAGTTTAGGTTTAGTGTTTTAGGTTAGTTTTGGATTAGTTTTAGGTAGGGTTAGGGTTTATGGTTAGGTAGGTAGAGATTTATGAGTTTATTTTGGTTTTATTTTTGGGTTTTAGGGTTTTGTATATTTAGGGATTAGTTTATTTAGGGTAGGTTAGGTATTATTTTGGTTTAGTTTAGGGTATTATAGTTTTAAGTTTAGTTTAGAGTTTAGGGTTTAAGGTATTTCTTTTTAATAGAGCAAATTTAAATTCAATATTTCTTTTTTAATTTAATAAATTAGAAGCACCCCAAGTTTTTAGGACACAAGAGACAGATATTCAAAGATTAAATCAAAAACCTAAGATAAGTAGAATCATCTTTATTATAAAGACACAATTTCATGAGCAGATCAATGATTATCAAAACCATTATCTAAGTGCGGATCTGCCATCATATATCTCTCCTTACCACAATAAATGTACCTCCATTAGTAACAACCACATCCATATCCACCACCACGAATTTTTTTTCACCTCCATCGAGATCTAGATTTTTAGTTGATGGTGATGTTTCTATCAAGGTTATACCCATTCTGTGGTTTTTTTAGTTTTGGGGTTTGGGTTAGGTTTAAGGTTTAGTGTTTTAGGTTCTTTTATGATTTATTTGGGTTTAGGTTACATATTTTTTAGGTTTAGGGTTTAGTTTTTGTGGGTTGTGGTTGTTTTTTAGAGTAAGTAAGTTTGGGGTTTTGGTTAGTTTTATGGTTTATTTGTGGATGGTTTAGATTTGTTTCAGGGTTATTTTTAAAATTAAGTAAACCAATTAGTTTAGGTTTATTAAGTTTATTTTTGTTTTATTTGACTTGTTTTATTTTTTATTTAGGTTTATTTTTATTTTTATTTTATTTAGTTTATTTTTTTAGTTTTTTTTACTTTGTTTTATCTATTAGGTTTAGGTTTATTTTAGTTGAGTTTTATTTTTCTTTTTATTTTTTGCTTAGGTTTTATTTTTATATTATTTTTTTAGGTTTATGTTTAGGTTTTTATTCATTTTTATCTTTATGTTTTAGGTTTTATTTTAGGTTTATTTTAGATTATTTTTAGTTTAGTTTTGGTTTATTTTAAGTTAATTTTATTTTATTTAGTTTCAATTAGGTTTAGGTTTAGGTTTTTCTAGTTGAGTTTTATATTTATTTTATTTTTTAGGTTTAGGTTTTATCTTTTATTTCTAGGTTTTCATTTCATTTTTTAGGTTTAGGTTTTACATTTTTATTTTACATTTATTTTTTGGTTTTATTTTTTAGTTTACTTTTAGGTTTATTTTTAGTTTATTTTATTTTATTTAGTTTAGGTTTAGGTTTTATTTAGTTATTTATTTTAGTTTAGCAAGGTTTATTTTATTCTTTATTTTATTTTATTTTAGGTTTAGGATTTTTTAGTTTTGGGTTTAAGTTTTATTTTTTATTTTTTTAGGTTTTATTTTTATTTTTATATTTTAGGTTAAGGTTTTTATTTAGTTTTTATTTTATTTTATTTTACTTTTAGTTTATTTTTAGTTTTTATTTTATTCAGGTTTTTTTAGTTTAGTTTATGTCTTTATTTATTTTATTTTAGTTTATTTTTATTTTTTATTTTATTTTATTTTTAAGTTTAGGTTTAGGTTTTAGTTTATTTTATTTTATTTAGGTTTAATTTTATTTATTTATTTTATTTTTAGGTTTTATTTAGTTTAGGTTTTATTTTATTTTATTTTATTTAGGTTTATGTCTTTAATTTGTTTTATTTTAGGTTTTTTTTTTATTTTATTTATTTTATTTATTTCAATTTTGGTTTAAGTTTATTTTATTTTAGTTTAGGTTTAGTTTAATTTTCTTTTCTTTTAGGTTTAGGTTTTGTTTAGTTTAGGTTTTATTTTTTATTTATTTTAGGTTTTATTATTTTATTTTTAGGTTTAGGTTTTTATTTAGTTCTTATTTTATTTTATTTTATGTTTATTTTATTTTTAGTTTTTTAGGCTTTTTATTTTTTTAGTTTAGTTTAAGTATTAATTTATTTTATTTTAATTTATTTTTAGTTTTTATTTTATTTTATTTTATTTTTAGGTTTAGGTTTAGGTTTTGGTTTTCTTTATTTTTATTTATTTTATTTTATTTATTATATTTATATTTTTTATTTTTTTTTATTTTAGGTTTTATTTAGTTTAGTTTAGCTTTAAGTTTTGGGTGGTTTAGGGTTTAGGGTTTTAGTTTAGGTTTTAGGTTTATTTTAGGTTTAGGTTTAGGGTTTGGGTTTTATTAGTTTGGGTTTAGTTTGTTTAGGTTTAGGGTTTAGGCTTTAGGTTAGTTTGGGTTTAGGTTTAGTTTAGGTTTTAGGGTTTGTGGGTTTAGAGTTTTGGGTTTGTTTAGAGGTTTAGGGTTTATTTTAGGTTTGTGGTTTTTGGGTTTAGTGTTTAGTATTGTTTTATTTTGTGGTTTGTGGGTTTAGTTTAGGTTTGGGGTTTGGGTTTAATCTTTTTAGGTTTGGGGTTTAGAGTTTAGGGTTTAGGGTTTTTGTGGGTTTAAGGTTTATGGTTTAGGTTGAGATTTTGGTCTAGGTTTAGTTTTGGGTTTAGGGTTTTATTTTTTTTTAGAGAAAATTCAAATTTAACATTTCTTGATTTCATCAACCAAGTAACACCAAGTTTTCTAAGATAAAAGCGATGACATAGATAAAAATGAGTAGAGAGAATTAAAACCTAAGATAACTAGGATCATCTTTATAAAGATTTAGTTCCATAAGCAGATGGATCAGCTCATCATTTCTTTTCCCATCTAAACCACCTCGGCCTCTCGAGTAGTAGAATCCACCATCATATCTTCAATCTCTCCCTCCATCACCACCATGGCTGTAATCTCTATTGCTCCACTCACCTCCATAACTGCCACTACTCTAACCACCACCTCCATATCCACCAGCACCTCCAGATCCCCCACCACCACTAGATAACCCGCCCGAAGTTCCTCCACCGCTAGATCTTGATTGAGCTTGTGATGTCCCTACCATCAAGGTTCTTTCCATTCTTAGGGTTTAGTGTTTAGGGTTTAGGGTTTTGGTTTAGGGTTTTAGGGTTTATGGTTTACTTTATATATGGTTTAGGTTTAGGGTTTAGGGTTTTGGGTGTAGGGTTTATGGTTTTAAGTTTTATGCTTTTAGGGTTTAGGTTTTAGGGTTTAGGTTTTAGGAATTAGATTAGTTTTAATGTTTAGGGTTTAGGGTTTATGGTTTTGTTTAGGGTTTAGGATTTAGGGTTTAGGGTTTTTTTTAAATTAAGTAAACCCATAGTTTAGTTTATTTAGTTTATTTAGTTTATTTTTTTTCTATTTTATTTTATTTTTTTTTTTATTTTATTTATTTATTTTAGGTTTATTTATTTTAGTTTTGGTTTTATTTTAGTTTATTTTTTAGGTTTAGGTTTATTTATTTATTTTTAGTTCAATTTATTTTTATTTTATTTTTTAGGTTTAGGTTTTATTTTTTTTTATTTTAGGTTTAGGTTTAAGTTTTATTTTATTTTTTTTTTTAATGTTTAGGTTTTAGGTTTATTTTAAGTTTTCTTTTTAATTTAAGTTTAGTTTATTTTAGTTTATTTTATTTTATTTAGTTTAGTTTTGAAGTTTAGTTTATTTAGTTTAGGTTTAGGTTTTGTTTATTTTAGTTTAGTTTATTTTAGTTTAGGTTTAGGTTTATTTTATTTTATTTTAGTTTTACATTTTTTTTAGTTTTATTTTTTTTTTTTTATTTATTTTGGTTTATTTTTAGGTTTAGGTTTTATTAAGTTTTTTAATTTACTTTAATTTTATTTTATTTTAGGTTTAGTTTTTATTTTATTATTTTATTTTAGTTAGCTTCATTTTATTTATTTTATTTTAGTTTAGTTTTATTTTATTTTATTTTTTTAGGTTTAGGTTAAGTTTTTTAGTTTAGGTTTTACTTTATGTTTATTTTATTTTATTTTATTTTTTTAGGTTTTTTTTAATTTTTTAGATTTTATTTAGTTTAGGATTAAGTTTTTATTTTTTTAGTTTGGGTTTTTTGGGTTTAGGGTTTAGGTTTTTTTGGGTTTAGGTTTAGTTAGGGTTTGGGGTTTAGGGTTTGGGGTTTAGTTTTAGGGTTTAGTTTAGGTTTAGGGTTTTGGTTTAGGGTTTAGGATTTAGGGTTTTGGGTTAGGTTTAGCTTTGGTTTGGTTTAGGTTTTGGGTTTAGGTTTTAGGGTTTAGGGTTTTAGTTATTTTTTTTAAGAGAACAAATTTAGATTCAACATTTCTTCTTTTGATTTTATTAACCAACTAACACACCAAGTTTTCTTAGACACAAGCGATGACATAGATCAAAAATGAGCATAGAGCAAATCAAAAACCCTAGATAACTAGATTTGTCTCTAGTGTAAAGACACAATTTCATAAGTAGTAGATCAGATCGATCATTCTTGAGTTTCTCCAGTCCCTAACCCCCTGTGCTCTAAGTAGCGATCTACCATCATATCCCCGATCTGTCCCTCTACCACCACCACAGTTGTAACATCCGTCACGCATCCCGCCTCTATAACCACCACTACTTTGACCACCACCCCCGCCTTCGCCTCTACTGCCATATCTAGATAGAGCCTGGTTGATGGTGAAGTTCCTGCCATCAAGGTTCTGCCCATTCTTAGGGTTTAGGTTTAGGTTTAGGTTTATTAGGTTTTAGGGTTTAAGTTTAATTTTTAATTTATTTAGTTACTTTAGGTTTAGGTTTATGGTTTGGCATTTAGGGTTTAGGGTTTATGGTTGGGTTTTAGGTTTGGGTTTAGGGTTTATGATTTTGGTTTTAGGGTTTGTTTAGGTTTAGGGTTTAGGTTTAGGATTTTTGGGTTTAGGTTTAGGTGTAGTGTGTTTTAGGGTTTGGGGTTTAGGATTTAGGGTATATAGTTTTTTTAATTAAGTAAACTAGTAGGTTTAGGTTTATTTAGTTTATTTTTTATTTATATTAGTTTATTTTTTTTATTTAGGTTTATTTTTTTTATTTCTATTTAGTTTAGTTTATTTTAGTTTAGGTTTACGCTTATTTTATTATGTTTATTTTATTTTTTATTTTATGTTTAGGTTTCTTTAGTTTAGGTTTTTATGTTTTATTTTATTTACTTTTAGTTTATTTTTTTTTAAGTTTAGGTTTTATTTAGTTTTTTTATTTTATTTTATTTTTTATTTCATTTTTATTTTACATTTAGTTATTATTTTTTTATTCTTAGTTTTTATTTTATTTTTTAGTTTAGTTTAAGTTTTATTTATTTTATTATATTTTATTTTATTTTTATTTTATTTAGGTTTTAGGTTTAGTTTATGTTTTTTATTTTTTATTTTATTTTTTTTATTGTATTTACATTTAAGTATTTTTATATATTTATTAGTTTTTATTTATTTTTTATTTAGGTTTTAGTTTTATTGGTTTGTTAGTTTTAGGGTTTAAAGTAGTTTAGGGTTTGTGGTTGTTTAGGGTTTTAGGTTTAGGGTTTGGGGTTTAAAGTTTAGTTTTTGGGATTAGGGTTATTTTGAAAAATTAAGTAAATTTTATAGATTTAGGATTATTTAGTTTTTTTATTTATTTATTATAGTTTATTTTATTATTTAGTTTTATTTATGTTTATTTTTTTTATTTTTATTTAGTTTAGTTTATTTATTTTATTTTAAGTTTTTTATTTTACTTTATTTTCTATGTTTAGGTTTAGGTTTATTTTTTAGTTGAGTTTTATTTTTATTTTATTTTTAAGGTTTAGGTTTTATTTATTTATTTCTAGGATTATGATTTTATTTTATTTTTTAAATTTAGGTTTTAGGTTTTTATTTTAGGTTTATTTTTTATTTTATTTTTTAGTTTAGGTTTAGGTTTATTTTATTTTGTTTAGTTTAAGTTTAGGTTTAGGTTTTATTTATTATAGTTTAGTTTATTTTAGTTTAGGTTTAGGTTTATTTTATTTATTGTATTTTATTTTAGGTTTTTTTACTTTAGGTTTTGCATTTTAATTTATTTTAGGTTTTATTTTATTTATTAGGTTTAGTTTTCTTTTCATTTAAATTTTATTTTATTTTATTTTATTTTAGGTTCATTTTATTTTTATTTTACATTTAGTTTTATTTTATTTAGGTTTTATTTTATGTTCATTTTATTTTTAGTTTAGTTTATGTTTATCATTTATAGTTTATTTTATTATATTTTTTTATTTTTTGGTTTTAAGTTTAGTTTTAGTTTTTATTTTATTATTTATTATTTTATTTAGGTTTAGGTTTATTTATTTATTTTATTTATTTAGTAGGTTTAGATTTAGAGTGGGGGTTTAATAGAGTTTAGGGTTTGTGGAAGTTAGGAGTGAGAGTGTGGAGTTTAGGGTCAGGTTTGGGTCAGGTTTAGTTTTAAGATTTAGCTTTATGGTTTAACATTTAGGGTTTAGAGGATTTTTTTAGGAAGTTAGGGTGGGTTTTAGGATTTAGGGTTTAAGTTTAGTGTGGGTTTTGTTTAAGTTTTGGGTTATGGTAGGGTGGGGGTTTTAGGGTTTAGGTCATTAGGGTTAGTTTAAGGATTTAGGTTTAGGTAGGGTTTAGTGTGGTTTAGGGTTTTTGGTAGGTTTTTTAGAGTTTAGGGTTTAGGTTTAGGTTTTTAATTTAAACCCGACAGTTTATGTCACATAGATATATTATTTATCTTTAGTTTATTTTATTTATTTTAAGTTTATTTTTATGTTATCTGGTTTTGTTTATTTATTATATTTATTTATTTAGTTTATTTTTAGGTATAGGTTTATGTATTTTTATTTAGTTTATTTATTTTATTTTTAGTTTTATTTTATTTGTTTTATTAGTGGTTTAGGTTTTGGGTTAGGGTGGTGTTAGTTAGGGTTTAGGTTTAGGTTGGTTTAGGTTTAAGCCTCAGCTCAGTTTATAGTACCAGGGTTTAGTTTAGGTTTATAGGGTTTAGTTTAGGTTAATATGGTTTGGGGTCTTGGGTTTGGTGGTAATATTGGGTCAAGGTTAGTTTAGGGTTTTGGGTTTAAGTTTGGTTTAGGAAGTTGTGGCTCAGTGGCTAGGGTTCATTTAGAGTTTAGGGTTTAGGTTTGTTTAGTGTTTAGGTTTAGTATTTTTTTTTAATTGTAAACCGATGTTTATTTATTTATTTATTTATTTATTTATTTTAGTTTTGGGTTTAGGTTTTTAGGGTTTATGGTTTAGGGTTTAGGTTTTATGTGGTTTGTTTAATTTTAGGGTATGGTTTAGTTTAGATTTAGGGTTTAAGGTTTTAATTTAGGGTATTTTTAAATTAAATAAACCGGTAGGTTTATTATTTATTATTTTTTATTTATTTTAGTTTATTTTATTTTTTTATTTTTATTTAGTTTACTTTTATTTTTATTTAGTTTAGTTTATTTATTTTAGGTTTATTTATTTTAGTTTAGGTTTTTATTTTAGTTTATTTTTTAAGTGTAGGTTTATCTTTATTTTTAATTTTTAGTTTAGTTTTATTTTTATTTTATTTTTTATGTTTAGGTTTTACTTTTTATTTTTATATTTTTATTTAGTTTTTATTTTATGTTTATTTTATTTTTAATTTATGTTTAGTTTTTATTTTATTTAGGTTTTTTTTAGGTTTTTTTTATTTGATTAGGTTTTTCTTTATTTTATTTTAGTTTAGTTATTAATTTTTATTTTATTTTATTTTTAGGTTTAGGTTTAGGTTTAAGTTTAGGTTTTAGTTTATGTTTTTATTTTCTTTTATTTATTTTATTTTATTTAGGTTTAGGTTTTATTTATTTATTTTATTTTTCGGTTTTTAGGGTTTATGGTTTAGGGTTTAGGGTTTAGGTTTGGGGGGTTTGGGTTTGGGTTTTGTCTTTGGGGTTGTGGTTTTAAGGTTTAGGGTTTAGGGTTTAGGGTTTAGGGTTTAGGGTTTCGGGTTTAAGGCTTTAGGGTTTTGGGTTACTTTAGGGTTTAGGGTTAATTTTAGGGTATAGGGTTACTTTAGGGTTTAAGTTTTAGGTGAGCCTGAAAGATTGGGATTTATAAAACTAAAATATACCACTAAGCAAAAATCTACGATATAGAAATAGAGAGTTGGGAAGATTGGGATTATAACAAGTTATTACATGGTTGAAATGAAATTGTTGTTAAAAATATACTTATCTTTATCTTACTAAGATCAATTATTTAGAGTTTAAATCGCTAAAGAAAAAAAAAAAATTATAAATGAGTACATGAACAAATTTGAAGTATTACTGTTATCTTCTAAAATTAGGGAAAGATTAAATTAATGTTGTTTAGGTTTAGATCAACTTGAGCCTTAAATTTAAATGCAACACTACATAAAATTAATTTGCATGTGGCTTTTGAACAAACTTTAGATTTCAAATAACATCAAAAATTCTTGCCCTAATAGATGTCATCAAATGTAAGAATTATTTTTCCACTTTTAAATCATATTCAAATGAATACATCTAAATGAAGTAACACTACTACCAATAAAAGAAAATAGAAAAATGATAGATACTATGTTGGGATCCAAAATCTCTTAAATCATATTTTAGATGTCAAAAAAATCATGAGTGTCATAAATCTCTCACAACACTATGGTAGCTATTTCTAAGCATTGACTTTGGAGTTTTTCTTGAGGTTTCTTTCTATTGTGTTGAAGTTAATTATTTGTTACATTATGTTGCAGCATTGAGTCTCAATGTAGGAATTTTGGAAATCCCTGTGCATAGATATTGAGTTTGGTTTATTCCTGTTACACACTAATTATCAAAAGATTTTGTCAGATACAATCAGTATTGTAAAAATCTCATTCAATAATACTTTGCATCAAGTCTCCTTAATTAGCCAAGATCTTGAGCATTATCTTAAAGCATTGAAATCCTACTAGGGAAAGGATTTTAAAGCACAAATTTAGCTCAACATATTTGCTAAATGAAGGTGCATTAAGAAGACAATATCGATTAAAGAGGAGTTCATGATCGATAGCTATCACTACTAAGAAGATACTCAACAAATGGACACCTAGGTTTCTAAAATTAAGTAGATTCTTTCTTCATTTGTCTAGGAGCTACCCTTCAACATCTATGAAACTTGAGAGGGTCTATGGCATATAAATTCACATTTTTGTCTATATAAGAGAAATTCAGCTAATCATTTGTAGAAATCTCTTTAGTTAGTTTTAGGTTTAGGTTTTAGTTTTAGGGTTTAGGGGTTTAGTTTAGGGTTTAGGTTTAGGGTTAAGGGTTTAGGGTTTTTAGGATTTAGGTTTAGGGTTTTAGGGTTTTGGGTTTGTTTTAGGGTTTTAGGGTTATTAGTTTCTTTTAGGTTTATGATTTTAGGGATTTTAGAGTTTTTTAGGTTTTATGGTTTAGTTAATTTTAGGTTTAGGTTTGTGGGTTTGTGGATTTGTTTAGGTTTTTGATTTAGTTTAGGGTATTTTTTAAATTAAATAAACCGGCAGTTTTATTTTATTTGTTTATTTTATTTATTTTATTTATTTTATTTTTTTTATTTATTTAGGCTTTTATTTTTTGTTTTATTTAATTTAGTTTATTATTTTAGTTTAGGTTTTTATTTTAGTTTATTTTTTTTAAGGTTTAGCTTTATTTTATTTTTTAGTTTAGTTTTATTTTATTTTATTTTTATGTTTAGGTTTACTTTTATTTTTATATTTTTTATTTAGTTTTATTTTAGGTTTATTTTATTTTTAATTTACATTTTTATTTATTTTTATTTAGGTTTATTTTATTTATTAGTTTAGATTAGGTTTTTCTTTATTTTATTTTAGTTTAGTTATTATTTTTATTTTATTTTATTTTTAGGTTTAGGTTTAGGTTTAAGTTTAGGCTTTAGTTTAAGTTTTTATTTTCTTTTATTTATTTTATTTTATTTATTTAGGTTTAGGTTTTTTTATTTATTATTATTTTTAAGTTTTATTTAGTTTAAGTTTCTAAGTTTTAGTTTGTTTTAGGTTTAGTTTGGCTTTTGGGGTTTAAGGTTGTACTTTTAGGGTCAGGTTTAGGGTTTAGGGTTTAGGGTTGGATTTAGGGTTTTCTTTAGGTTTGGTTGGGTTTGGGTTTGGTTTAGGTTAGGGTTTAGGGTTACTTTAGGGTTTAGGTTTAGGTGAGCTTGAGAGGGATTTATAAAACCAAAACATACAAAAAAATCTATATAAAAATAGAGAGTCGGGAAGATTGGGATTATAACAAGTTATTACATGGTTGAAATGAAATTGTTGTTAAAAATATACTTATCTTTATCTTACTAAGATCTATTATTTAGAGTTTAACTCGCTAAAGGAAAAACCAAAAATTATAAATGAGTACATGAACAAATTTGAAGTATTACTGTTATCTTCTAAAATTACGGAAAGATTAAACTAATGTTGTTTAGGTTTAGATTGACTTGAGCCTTAAACTTAAATGCGACACTACATAAAATTAATTTGCATGTGGCTTTTGAACAAACTTTAGATTTCAAATAACATCTAAAATTCTTGCACCTAATAGAATGTCATCAAATGTAAGAATTATTCTTTCCACCATTAAATCATATTCAAATGAATACATCTAAATGAAGTAACACTACTAATAAAAAAGAAAATAGAAAAATGATAGATATGTTGGGATCCAAAATCTCTCTTAAATCATATTTTAGATGTCAGCAAAAAATCTGAGTGTCATAAATCTCTCACAACACTATGGAAGCTATTTCTAAGCATTGACTTAGAAGTTTTACTTGAGCTTTCTTTCTTTTGTGTTGAAGTGAATTATTTGACATTATGTTGCAGCGTTGAGTCTCAATGTAGGAGAGCTATAGTTTTGGAAATCCCTATGCAGAGATATTGAGTTTGGATTATTCCTATTACACACTACTTATCAAGAGATTTTGTCAGATACAATCACTATTGTAAAATTCTCATTCAATAATACTTTGCATCAAGTCTCCCTAATTGGCCAAGATCTTGAGCATTGTCTCAAAGCATTGAAATCCTACTAGAGAGAGATTTTTAAAGCACAAATTTAGCTCTTCAACATATCTGCTAAATTGAAGGTGCTGTAGTTAAGAAGACAATATCGATTAAAGAGGAGTTCTATGATCAGATAGGCTATCACTGCTACAGAAGAAGATTGCTCACAGATGGACACTTAGGTGTCTGAAATTAAGTAGATTCTTTCTTCATTTGCCCAGGAACAGGAAGCTACCCTTCAGCATCTCTATGAAACGTGAGAGAGGCGGTCTACTATGTCATATAAAGCTCAAACATTTTTTGTCTATAAAAGAAAATTGCTACTCATTTGTCAAATCTCTTTGGTAGTTAGTTTAGGTTTAGGTTTTGTTTTAGGGGTTTACAATTTGGGGGGTTTAGGTTGGGGTTTGGGGTATAGGGTTTAGGGTTTAGTTTTAGGGTTTAGGGTTTAGGGTTTAGATTAGGGTAGGTTTTGGTGAGGGTTTAGGGTTAGAGTTTTTTTTTTTTTTATTTTTTTATTTTTATAATTAAGTAAATCAGTAAGTTTAGGTTTATTGAGTTTATTTAATTTATTTTTATTTATTTTATTTATTGTTTATATTTATGTTTTTTTTATTTAGTTTAGTTTATTTATTTTAGGTTTTTTTATTTTAGTTTTTAGGTTTAAGTTTAGGTTTAGGTTTATTTTTTTGGTTTAGTATTATTTTTAATTTTATTTTTAGGTTTAGGTTTTTTTATTTTTTTAGGTTTAGGTTTAAGTTTTATTTTATTTTTAGGTTTAGGTTTTAGGTTTTAGGTTTTTTTTAGTATAGGTTTAGGTTTATTTTATAGTTTATTTTTTTAGTTTATGTTTAGTTTATTTTAGTTTATTTTAGGTTTAGTTTTATTTTAGGTTAGTTTATTTTAGTTTAGTTTTATATTTTATTTTAGGTTTAGGTTTTTTATAGTAAGGGTTTAGGTTTTATTTTATATTTACTTTTAAGTTTATTTTATAAGTTTAGGTTTTATTTAGTTTTATTTTATTTTAGGTTTATTTTATTTTTATTTTAGGTTTAGTATATTTATTTTATTTTTTTATTTTCTTAGTTTAGTTTAGGTTTTTATTTATTTTATTATAGTTTAGTTTTTATTTTTATTTTATATTTCTTTAGATTTAGGTTCTGATTTAGGTTTATGTTTTAGTTTTAATTTATTTTATTCTTTCTTTTTTTTATTTTGGCTTAGGTTTTTATTTATTTTATTTTAGGTTTTATTTAGTTTAGGTTTGGTTTTAGCTTTTTTAGGGTTTAGGTTAATTTAGGGTTTAGGGTTTAGGTTTAGGGTTTGAGTTTAAGGTTTAGGGTTTATTTTAGGGTTTAGGGTTTAGTTTGGATTTAGGTTTAGGGTTTTTTAGGTTTAGGGTTTAGGGTTTGTGGGTTTTAGGTTTAGGGTTTGGTTAGGGTTTTAGGGTTTAGTGTTTATTTTAGGTTTTAAGTTTAAGTTCAATTTTTAGTTTAGGGTTTAGGGTTTTGTTTTATTTTTTTAAATAGAGAACAAGATTCAACATTTCTTCTTTTGATTTCATCAACCAAGTAAGATGCCAAGTTTTCTTACACACAATAATAAAGATAAAAAATGAGCACTAGAGCAAATTAAAAACCCAGATAACTAGAAATGTCTCAACTATAAAGACATAGTTCCATAACTAGCAGATTGGATCAACCATTCTTCAATTTCTCCAGTCCCCATCAGAACCACCCCAGCCTCTCAAGTACTGGGATCCACAATCATATCCCTGATCCCTCCCTCCACCACCACTATGGCTGTAACCTCCCTCTCCTCCCGCCTCCATAACCACCACTACTTTGACCACCACCTCGATATCCACTAGCACCTCCAGATCCACCACCACCAGACTGAGCCTAACTGACGGTGATGTTCCTGCCATCAAGGTTCTGCCCATTATTTAGGTTTAGGTTTAGGTTTAGGTTTAGGTTTATTAGGTTTTACGGTTTAGGTTTATTTAGTTAGTTTAAGTTTAAGTTTAGGCTTTGGGGTTTAGGGTTAGGGTTTAAGGTTTAGGGTTTTGGGTTTTGGGTTTTAGGCTTTATGCTTTTAGTGTTTTGGGTTTAGGGTTAGGGTTTAGGGTTTAGGGTTTAGGGTTTAGGGTTATGGGTTTAGGGTTTAGGGTTTAGGATTTAGGATTTAGGATTTAAGGATCTTTTTATTTTTAAAATAAAGTAAATCCATAGGTTTATGTTTATTTAGTATATTTAGTTTATTTCTTATTTTTATTTAGGTTTATTTTAATTTTATTTAGTTTAGTTTATTTATTTTAGATTTATTTACTTTAGTTTAGGTTTTTTATTTTAGTTTAATTTTTTTTGGTTTAGGTTTAGGTTTAGTTTATTTTTTAGTTGAGTTTTAGTTTTATTTTATTCTTCAAGTTTAGGTTTTACTTTTTTATTTTTAGGTTTAGGTTTATTTTTTATTTTATTTTTTCATGTTTAGCTTTTTGGTTTTTATTTCATGTTTATTTTTAGGTTTTATTTTTTAGTTTAGGTTTAGGTTTACTTATAGTTTATTTTATTTTATTTTGTTTAGGTTTAGGTTTAGGTTTAGTTTATTTTGGGTTTAGGTTTTATTTATTTTAGTTTAGTTTATTTTAGTTTAAGTTTAGATTTATTTTTTATTTATTTTAAGTTTAGTTTTTTTTTAGTTTAAGGTTTAGGTTTTTATTTATTTATTTTGATGTTTATTTTAGGTTTTTTTTGCTTTAGGTTTTATTTAGTTTTATTTTATTTTATTTTAGTTTTAGTTTTATTTATTTTATTTTAGTTTAGTTTTATTTTCTTTAGCTTTAGCTTTAGGTTTAGTTTTAGTTTTATTTTTTATTTTATTTTATTTTGGATTAGGTTTATTTATTTATTATTTGGCTTTTAATTTATTTTATTTTTAAGTTTATTTAGTTTAGGTTTAGGTTTTAGGTTTTTTTTAGGTTTTAAGGTTATGTTTAGGTTTAGGGTTTAGGGTTTGGGTTTAGTTTTGGGTTTTAGGTTTGGGGTTTTGGTTTAGGGTTTTAGGGTTTAGGGTTTGGGGGTTTTAGGATTATATAGGGTTTTGGGTTTTGGGTTTAGGGTTTAGGGTTAGGTTGTATGCTTAGGTTTTAGTTTAGTTTTAGAGTTTAAGTTATTTTTTAATAGAGAAAAATTCAGATTCAACATTTATTCTTTTCGATTTCATCAACCAAGTAACACACCTAGTTTTCTAAAACATGTTTATGACATAGGTCAAAATGAGCATGCATAGACCAAATAAAACCCTAGATAACTAGAACCATCTCTAATGTAAAACACATTTCCATAAGCAAATGGATCTAGTTCTTCAATTTCTTGTTCCCATTAGACCACCCCTCTCGAAGTGGGATCCATCATCATATCCCCATCTCTCCCTCCGCCACCACCATGGTTGTAACCTCCGCTCTCCTCGCTTCCATAACCACCACTACGACCACCACCTCCATCCACCAAGACCTCTAGATCCCCACAACCACAATGAATCGCTCCTCCTCCACCTCCCACCGCCAGATCTAAACTCCTTAGTTGAAGGTGATGTTCTATCCATCAGGTTCTTCCCATTCTTAGGTTTGGGTTTAGGTTTATTAGGTTTTAGGTTTAGGTTTATTTTTAAATTTTTTAGTTACTTTAGTTTTAGGTGGTTTAGTGTTTATTTGGGGTTTAGGGATTAGGATTTAGGGTTTAGGTTTGGGTTTTAGGTTTTATGCTTTTAGGTTTAGGGTTTAGGGTTAGGTTTAGACAAGTGTTAGGCTTTAGGTTTAGGGTTTTAGGGTTTGTAGTTTAGGTTTAGAGTTTAGGGTTTAGGTTTTTAGAGTTTAGAGTTTAGAGTTTAGGTTTTTAGGGTTTATGGTTTTAGGGTTTAGGGTTTAGGGTTGTAGATTTAGGGTTTAGGATTTAGGGTTAGTTTTAGGGTTTAAATTAAGTAAACTTATAGGTCTAGTTTTATTTAGTTTATTTTCTTATTTATTTTAGTTTATTATTTTATTTTATTTTTATTTAGGTTTGCTTTTATTTTTATTTAGTTTAGTTTACTTATTTTATGTTTATTTATTTATTTTAGATTTTTTATTTTAGTTTATTTTTTTAGGTTTAGGTTTATATTTTAGTTTAGTTTTATTTTTTTTTATTTTTTAGGTTTAGGTTTTATTTTTTATTTTAGTTTAGTTTTATTTTATTTTATTTTAGGTTTTAGGTTTTTTATTTTAGGTTTATTAGGTTTTATTTTTTTAGTTTAGGTTTATGTTTATTTTATTTATGTTTATTTTATTTTAGTTTAAGTTTAGGTTTTAGTTTATTTTAGGTTTAGGTTTAGGTTTTATTTATTTTAGTTTATTTTAGATTAGGTTTAGTTTATTTAATTTTATTTTAGGTTTAGGTTTTTTTAGTTTAGAGTTTAGGTTTATTTTTTTTTATTTATTTTAGGTTTATTTTGAGGTTTAGGTTTTTATTGGTTTTATTTTATTTTATTTTAGGTTTATTTTATTTTTATTTTAGGTTTAGTTTTATTTTATTTAGGTTTTTATTTTTTTAGTTTAGTTTTGCTTTTATTTATTTTATTATAGTTTAGATTTTATTTTATATTTTATATTTTTTTAGGTTTATGTTCGGTTCTAGTTTAGATTTTTAGGTTTTATATTTAATTAATTTATTTATTTTTGGCTTAGGTTTATTTATTTTATTTTTAGGTTTTATTTAGTTTAGGTTTATGTTTTTTAGCTTTTTTAGGGTTTAGGATTTTTTTAGGGAATTAAGGGAATTTTATGAAAGAAAGTAAAAGTCCTTAGAGGGTAAATCTCTAAACTAATTCTTAAAGATCTACATTAAGTCCTAAAGAGATAAACCCCCTAACTATTACAATAATATAAAAAAAAGGAAAGCAAAAGCAAAACCAAATCAACAACAACAACTGATCCATGTGCACAACAGCAACATCCATTAGGTCCTTTTGATACTAGTAAGATCCACCTGCAAGATTCTCCCAACCTATAAAAGAAATCTGCAACATACTAATGAAAGAATGAGTACAATTAAGCAAACATAAAGAGTATGAGCAAAGAAAAGCAGTAAATAAAGAAAAGGCTCAGATAATCATCTCAGGAGCAACACTATATGTAAGCATCCAAATCCAAGAAGGGTTACAATTACATATAGTGCTACCAGCCAATAGAAGATAAAGAGGGAAACATCAAGGACATCATTGCCAGCATACCTCTTGTAGCCCATCATCCAAAGTCCATCATCAAGGCTACAAACTCCTCCAAGCGCATAATAGCCAACCATAAAGCCACCAAAATAAATAAGCCCAATAAGATAGAAAATCAACCAACCATCAGGGACAGCAGCAGTATAGTAGGAACACCACCAAAGCCACCACCAAAGAGGAATAGCAACATCAAAGGGAGCAAGCATCATGACCTTAACAACACAAACCAGAAAAAACCAAGACCAAAAATAAAAAACATAAGAACTCCACAAGCAAACATGAAATGTTGCAAGGTTGTCACCCAAACCAAAAAAGGGAAGCAGGAACAACCAAGAGCGGAGAACCATAATGAAGTAGGCCAACCAGTATGTCACCAATAGAGTAGGAAAGAAAGGCCAAAATAGCCACCCATCTAACCAACCCAGCCAGCCAAAATAGCCAACCAACCTAGTCATCTAACATAGCCTCCCTAGCCAACCACCACTACAAGAGAAAATCCAAATCAATGAAAAGACCAACAGCATCCATCATGCCAAAACCACCCAAGACAACCAGGAAAAGTGTAGAAGCAAACCATAGCATCCACCAAAGCCACAGAAATTATGATCCAGGTGAGGTAAATAGCCAGCCAAAAATAAAATGGAGCAAAGACCACTAAGACTAACTAAAAGCCATCCATCGAGCAAATAATACAACAGAACACCAAAGCCAAAAAAGAAAAGAGGAGCAATATCAATGTGTGCGAGCATCATAACCACAACCAAGTTAGGCAGTAATACACCAAACCAAGTCACCAAATCCCAAAGATAAACAATAACCACTAAACAACCATCAACTAGCCAACCCAAAATAACAACAAAAATGAAAGCAGCTGCAGCCAAGAGAGGAAGACCATTATAGGAAGAGGCCGAAACCACAACCAAAAGAAACACACCCAAACTAACAAAACTGACTACGGAAACCCAATCCACAAAAAAAAGAAGAAATAATAGTCAACAAATAACCTCCACCTTGCCAAATCCAATCCAAAAGTAGACCACCAACAAGCCCTCCAATCTGCCACCAACGAAAGCAGATAAACCAGCCAACACATCCAGCCAACCAACCAACCAACCAACCAACCAACCTACCAACACAGCCAACACCATCCACCATTAACCACCCAATAGAAAAAATCCAACACACTTAAGGAAGCAACTAGAGATATAAAAACCCCATACAAAAATAAATACAAAAGCAACCACCCAAATAAAGCCACCAAAATAGCCAAGCATAATCACCCAAACAGTAAACAAAGCAGCCACCGTGCCAAAAAAATGAAAATAACCTGTGTAGAAAAAAGGAACCATCAGCCACTGTGCCAACCCAAAAGCAAGAGCTCAAAACAAAACCTAGCATAGGCCTAAGAGTGAAAATAAGCAAATGGCCACAACCCAAAGAGGGTTTAACAATGGGAAACTAAAAGTAATGGCTCATCAAAAACCAATAGAAAAAACCAAGCCAAAAAAATTATAATCTGAGATAAGGTAATCCAGTGTTATCCAGATTGACCAAACCCCTTAAAAGTTTAGGCAAATTTTGATTGTCAAATAAAGTAAAATCAGTTAAGTTGGCACCTAAAGTAGCCAAGAAATTAGCATAAGCATTATCTTCATGAAGGATATGGGAAATTTTATAACAAACTTGAGAAAGAAGAATTTTAGTATGATTGAGAAGATAAAATAAATCATTTTTGTTCTATTAGAATTTAGTATGTCAAGAAGCAAGAGTGCATCAACTTCAATTGAAGTTGAGGAAACCTTTATTCAAACAAATTTCAATAGCTTTATTAAATAGCCATAAGCTTAACATAGATAACATTTTGAGAAGATAGTAAAAGCACAAATGATAGTACCTTTAGAATCCCTAAGATTACCACCACAGCCATATTTATTGGAAGCAACAAAACCATATGTATTCACTTTAATCAAATTATATTTGCTTTTGATCCAATGGATAATCCTAGCTATTTTATAAGAGTCAGCATCAAGCAGAATGATAATACATGTTTTAGCCACAAATTTATAGCTTCTAAAATGAATGTTACTAATAAGATTAGCATTAAAGAAGAGCATGAATTTTTTCTTTAGTTCTAGCGGGATCTTTTATGGCTCATAGGAATACCATGATATTTAATCATTTGTCCATCCAGATGAACAAGAAAAGGGTAATAGCAACTAGAACTTTATATGACCAATCACAATTTTTTGGAAACAGGCTTCAAGAAGTTGATATAAAGAAAGAGAGCCATGAAAGTAGTTGGTATTAAATAAATCATCTTACCATAACCATAATTTAAAGGAAATAGCACCATTGACAAAAACATGATTAACATTTTCAATATGAAAGCAACAATAACACTTTCAAGGAAAATAAAACCCTTATTCCAAAGCAAAAAGTCCACAAAAATAAAGTTATTCAAAATCCTCCAAGTTAAAACAGAATAAAAAAAGGGAATGATATTGTTCTAAAGTTTAATGAAAACATTAGAGGAGTTTTGCTTATCTCTAATAAAATTCCAAACCTCTTTAAGAACAAAATCACCATTGTAAGAAAGCTTAAAGAGAATTTGGTCAGGTTTGTTAGAGAAAATAAGGATATTCTTAAAGTTATCTAAAAGAGAAATATGGATATAATTCTCATGTTTATTTTCAATCCAAGTGTTATTATCGCAAAAAGAGTTAACTTTAATAGCTGCAATAGAGTGGGTAGATAAAAGGGAGTTAATAGAGCCATTGCCAATCCAATTGTCTTGTCAAAAGAAAGAAGAACTCGCATGAATAGCCCATGATATTAAGGGTTCAACAACCCATTTAATGGAGCAAAGCCTTTTCCAAACCGGAGAGTCACCAACTTTATAAGCACATATAAGAGGGTGTTTACCATGGCAATATTCTTTCATCATAAAATTAGCCCAAAGGATATCATTTTTTTCTAAAATTCCACCAGATTTATGAGAGAAGGCAATAAAAGCTTCACAATTTTAAGAGACCTTCACCCAAGAGACCACAACATTTATGCTGAAGTCCAATGCATTCTTTTAGTAGAATTATTGGATCCCCAAAAAATTTATTAAGAAGGATCAATTTTGATAAGGGTAGCATTAGTGGGGATAATAGATTGAATCAAATAATGAGGCATTGAATTGAGAGTGCTTAAGAATAGTGAGCCTACCATCAAAGGAAATAAAATGAAATTCTAAACAAAAATTATATTTAAAATTTTTGAAATAACTCATAAAAAAAGATGGGATCATTTTGGACCTTTATAGGAGCACCCAAGTACTTAAGAGGAAGGTGATGTTAAAGTTAGTGATATATAAGATTTGATTAATTTTATTATGGAGATGAAGAAGTAATAGAATAGCTTTGTTATCAGATAGATAGACCACTTTCTACCAAATTTATTTATTCTTGAGATTTTGATATGATGAATAGAAGCATTGCATAAAATAATGAAATCATTTTGGGCTTAAATGAGAAATAAGAAGACCACCAAGAATCTATAATACAGCTAATTGTAACAAGATCATTGATGCAGATAAATACTCAACAACAATAATAAATAAGAGAGATAAAGGATCCTTGTCTTAGATGGATAATGGAAAGAGAAGGCTTATCAAGAAAAATAGAAACCAAGAAATTATTAATATAATTTTAATAAAGAAAGATAAATTTAGAAAACCCAAATAAATTAAAATATGGATAAGGAAATCACAAGAGATATTGTCAAAAGCTTAATGTCTAATTTGAATAATATCCTCTAGTCTTAGAATCTAAATCATGAATTAATTCAAAGCAAGGAATATTATCAAATAGATAGACAAACTAGTTTTTTAGAATAATCCTATAAGTAAAGAAAAATTAGATTAAATCACAGAAGAAGAACTAATATCTAAAAATCACTCTAATAATATTATCTTCTTATATGAATAATATAAGTGATAGAAAAATATCTAGAAAAGAATTACCATTTAAAAAAATCAACCAGCCTCAACCAAATCATTTTTAATAATAAACTAGTATTTTTGAAAAATTTGGTAGTGAAACCCAAATACAATAGAATCTATATTCATGCTATTAAGAACTTTAAAATTTCTCTTTCATTAGCTTAAAGAGTAAGCAAATCAATATCATATTGTTTATAATAGGAATTAGATGATGTCTTTATAAGAGCAACTCTTATTAAGCATATTTCAAATTAATTAAGTTAAATCTTAATATAATTATTTCTCAAATCTAAAATGAGAGTTTTTTAATCTATTAGAGTTATCTTTACTAGAAACCAAAAAAGGAGCATGATCTGATAGGTTATCCTTAAATGATCGATAGAAGTAATAGGCCATTAAGTAATCCAATGAGTATTAAAAAGAATCTCGTCCAACCATTGCCAAAGTCTAGTGTTTTGCCAAGTAAAATTTGAACCCTTAAAGCTAATATCAATCAAATTGCAATCAAGGATCATGTTGGAAAATTCTTCCATGGAGTGAATATTAGGAGAGGAACCACCGCTTCTTTCAGAAGAGAATAAAATAGTGTTGAAATCTCCACCAACAAACCAAGGTTTATTGATAGAGGTTGCAAAATTCTTCAAATTTTTCCAAAGAAAATTTCTACCAAATCTATTACAAGATGCATAGATAATAGAGCCCAAAACACAATAGTCACCATAAGATATTTGAGCATTGACAACTTGTTGAAAATCATCAAGAATAGAAATCTCCACAAAATTATTCCAAAAACACAAAATTTTGTTACTAACATTAGAGAAAAATTTATTGAAATCGATCATTCTAGCAACATGGTTAATTTTGTTTGCATGAATAAGAGGCTCCAAAAGAATAAGTAAAGAAATATTATGAATATGATAAAGGTTTCTAATACAGTTACAAATAGAGAGGGTACCGATCCCTCTAACATTCCAAACAAGAAAATTAAACATAAGGAAATAAAAAAGGGGTTAAGAAAAGGTTAATTAAGAGAGGAGAAGGAGGCCACAGCAGATCTAGTATTTTGGGACAATTTGGGAGGGAAGTTTTTATCATTTTTTTTCTTTTAGCATGATAAGTTTGGAAACCATTTCCTTTTCCCATAGAATCATCATCTAAGAAGGATTTAGCAACATTTGTCATAGATTTAAGGGAAGTCTCCTATATAGAAGTGAGTTCTCCTTCTTCCAAGCCATTAAAATTTATTAAAGGCAAATGAGCATGTATAGCAAATAAATTTATTAAGAAGGCAGAACATCTAGCCCTTCTTCTTCAATAGATTATTAGACAAAACCAAATCTTTTTGAGAATTTAAATCATTTTGAACTAAAGTAAAGTCAGGTTTTCAAACTAAATATCATGAGAAACAAAAGCCATATTCTCCATTGAATTCAAATGATGCATAACATTGATATCCTCATTAATATTTTCAATTAAAACTTTATTTTCATCAATCAAAATTAGTAAGGATGCGGGAATCGACTTAAAGGAAAAAGAATCGTCATCCAAAAGTTTAGAGAAATTATTATTTTCCACATTAGAAACCTTCAATTGCACAAAAGGGTAAAATAGCATTATTAGGAACATTCAATGAATCTTTTTTTAATTAACTTTTGATATTTAATGTTCGACCTAGGGTTTGGAACAATAGTTTAATAGAAATTTTATTTTCTATGTGAGGATGAATGAAACATTCAAAATTATCGCTGGATTTTACAATGAGAACAAAAGACAGGAAAATTTTCAAAATCAACTTTGCATATAATCGTAGTTTTCAGATCCCAACCAGATTTCTTTGGGGTGTTTCTTGGTAATGTCAAATTCAATAAGGATTCTAGCCACAGAAGGTCAAGATTCGTATGCATTGCATGATCAATTTGCAACAGACGAACAAATAAAGCACCCACAATAAAAAGGAATTGATGATTAATGAAATGAATTCACATATTGGGGAGAGAAATCCAAATTGGAATGATTATGGATTCTTTCCTAATATCAAATAGTGGAGTCCATTTCAACAACCTCATTTGGCAATTGAAAACAAAATAAGAATGATGAGTAAAAATATGTGAGTAATTCAAATTATTCATTAACTAATCAAAATGTGGCAGGGATCAATTAAACTAATTGTAAAAGCACCTGAAAGTTTCAAACTTTGAAAGAAAGAGCGATTATTTTCCAGATTCAGCTTATGAAGAGTAAACTTTCCAACCAAAGTGAATTCAAATGACTTAGCAAGCATTTCCATAATCAGATCAGAGCACATAGCCACAGGCATGCCTCAAAAGAAGTCAAAATAAGTTATAGGGACTCACCTGAATAGTTATCCATACTAGTAAGGACATCTTTGAATGATTTTGATGCAACCAAAGCCAAGGTAGTTGATACCCTAGTAGGATCCATTAGATCCATCAGTTTCCCCCATGGAATCATCAGGGAAGATGCCAAGCCACGGTGTCACTCCAAGTAAAACATGAAAGCGGCTAGTGACCGTCGATTCTAGAAGGAATCCAATGAGAATCATGCCAAATAAGTGTCAACCAGCGACCAGAAAGTCAAAATGAGAAAGGAAAAGGGAATTGTGAGAAACGAGTTCGAGGTGGGCAAGGTGGGTTTAGGTTTAGGTTATTATTTTTGTTTATTTTATTTTTTATTTTATTTTAGGATTATTTCATTTTATGTTTAGGTTTAGGGTTTAGGTTTGGTTTAGTTTAGGTTTAGGTTTAGGGTTTAGGGTTTAGGGTTTAGGTTTTAGGGTTTAGAATTTAGTGTTTAGAGTTTAGGGTTTAAGATTTTTAGGGTTTAGGGTTTAGGGTTCAGGGTTAAGTTTTTAGGTTTAGGGTTCAGGTTTTAGTTTAGGGTTTAAGGTTTTTTTTTTAACAGAGAACAAATTCAGATTCAACATTTCTTCTTTTCGATTTCATCAACCAAGTAACACACTAATGAACTCACTTTTGGAGTGAATTCTGAACTTCCTCTTCTTAGACCTTGGAACCTTCGACATTTTTAGTCATAAGACACTTTTAGAGATTAGGTGAACACTTGACCTAAAGACTTAAAGGTTAATAATAGGATTAGGCCATGCCTTAGGGACTTAGGAAAATCACTTACCTTATAGCCTAAACCCAATCAATGTACACCTTCTTAAATTCAATTCAAATCCAAATTTCCAACCAAACCTCAAACTCAATGTCAAATCCAAATCTAAGTCTAAACTCAATTCCAAATGATTGAAAACCCAGATCAAATCCAAACTTGAAATCTTTCCCAAGCCCTTTAATTAACCTTCATGAACTTATCCAAATTTCCATCAAATTCAATCCAAACTCAATTAATTTTCTTAGAAATCAATTATACCTTCAATTATCTTCTCAAATATAAATGAAATATAAATTCAAATAGCCAAAACCAAATCAAAAATCAAATTGAAACCCAATTTAAACCATTTAAACCATTTCCTTGAACATGGCTAAAACCCATCAAAATTAATCAAAAATCAATGGATTTTCTGTTGAATCAATCATTCCTTCAATCATCTATCCAAATATAAATGAAACCTACAATCATTTAGTCAAACCAAAATCAACCCAAGTCAAACCCAACCTAACCCATTTGACTTAAAATATTTAAATAAATAGAAACTCATTTGAATCTAAATTATAGTTGAATTTATATATCAATCTTAAATCTATATATATAAACTCAACTAAATCAAACTCAACCCAAAATAAAGTCAACTAAATCCAATTGGTTCACTTGACCTAAAGTGGCCAATTTGACCTACATGAACCAAAATCCAATTCAATCCAAATCAAAGTAAATTATGTCAATCTAAACTTCATGTCATGATTGTTGATCACCCTAGGATGATCAATTGATATAAATTGGGTCAAACCAAGCCAACCTAGCCCATTGAGCAAGTCAACCCTTTAGCCTATATGAACCCAAACTAGCCAAATTACAACCTAAGCTAAATCCATTGAAACTAATGATTCAAATCAACCTAAAATGAACATTTAAACATGACTTGACTTTTAATTGAGCCAAACCTAGCCCAATTGGTCCTCTTGCCCTAGGTTGACCCAAATTGACATAAAGGGTCAAATTAGACTAAACCCAAATTAAATCAAAATTAAATCAAACCAAAGCATATAATCTGCTCCAAATAGTTATATGAACTTAACCTAACCCTTGGTTTGACCCAATTTGACCAATTGGTCAACCTAACTCATTTTGACCCAATTTGACCCAAATGGGTCAAATTGAGCAAAACCTAACCAAATGAACTCCAAATGACATGAAATTTGGTCCAACTCACTTTTGACTCATTTCAAATATGCCCAAATTAAAGTCAATGCCAAATGACCACTCAACCCTTGGGCTAAGGGTATCACATAAAATAAAAAACTGATGTAAATGATCATTTCTCTTTCTTAGCCACTTGGCGCTCATCAATTGGTCCACCTAAGCACCAAGGACACTGTCCAACCTGATCCAAGAGGTGGTTCGGTTAGCCATGACTCATGGGGAGGTGAAATCACCCCCTTCCCCCATTGGAATACTTGGCTTGAAGGATCTCCACTTCCCTTTGCTAGGACACCCACTTATCCTCATAGCAATCACCTCACATGCCTTGGACAACCAAATTATGCCACCTAGGAGGAATCTCAACCACCCCAAACTAAGGACACCCACTTGGAGCCAAAAATCACCATGAATGAGGTGATTTTTGGCCATTGAAAGGAGACAAAAAATAGAGAGGCAAAAACTCTTCCTCACACACTCATTTCACTCTCTTAGAGCTCCCAAACCAACTCGCAACCATTCCCACTTGGTTTTTAAGCAAAATCCATCAAAATCAAGTGGATTTCAGGGAGGAAGTGGCGGCAATTGGTGGATACATTATTCTGAAGTGAAGCAAGAGCCTGAACCCATTCCAAAGCTTTTTCCTACACTCTGGAGCATGCTCAGATCATCACCACCACCAAAAATCATCCTCGGTAATTTTCAAGAACCGTAACCTTAGGTTCTTTATTTTTGATGGTTTTTGCTTAATTTTTGGAATTTTCTTTAGATTACACTTGCATTTTTTTATTTTACATCATCCCCATGCACTTTGAGTGATTTTCAGCAAAGATCGCCAGAAAATTAGGGCTAAAATGAAGTTTTTTGTTCAATTTTTCACATGAATCGCAAAAATCCTACCCGAAATAGTGTTCCGTCTGCCTCTTCTATCGGATAGCTCGCCAGCCGTTTGATCTCCCATTCGGGAGATGGATGGCTCGATCATGTGGATCACATGGCTCGATCGATGGATCGTGTGGCTCATCATGATCGCACGATCGACCGATCATCCGATGCTTTCTTGTCCGCATTCTCGCCATTTCTTGAGCGACCACAGTCGCGGTGCCACATGGTGTCGCATGGTCTAGTCAACGCCGTGGAGGCATTGACTGAGTTAAGTAATATATTAGGGATTTTCTACTTTTAAAAATTAATTAAAACACTTGAAACTTCAAAAATTCATAAAAAATAAAAAACATAACTAAACTTTTCAAGTAAGGGTTTGTTGGATTTGTATTTCGAGAGGAATCAATAAATCCAAAAGCCCCAAATTTTACTAAATATTTTGAGTTTAATTTAAGTTTTAGGAAAATCAAATTTCATTAATTAAACCAAAAGACATCATATTGATTTGAAAATTTTAAAGATTAAAAGTGAGCTTAAAATCTACCTACCATACAAATTTCAAGTTAAAAATTTTGATTAGAGATATTGCATTCTAAGTTCAAATAGTTAAAATAAATTAATGGACTTTATAAAAATCATAGAAAATCATTTAAATCAAAAATCTAAAAAAATTATAACAAATCATAAAAAAATCATAAAATGCAAATAATTATTTTGAAGGTAGTTTAGAGGAGATTCAATTAAAATTGATCCTAATTAATTTTGAACAATAATTAAGGCTTAATTTAAGTTTAATTAAAACTTAATTAGCTTAATTACTCTAATTACCTAAGTAACTAATCCCAAACTTTTGAGGTTGATTAATGGGATGACCTACCTCCTAAATTTTTTTTTGGGAATTATTATTTGGTTAATTAGGAAATTGGTTGTCTTAACCTTAATTACTTTCTTAATTGGCAATTAATTAATATTCTTAATGGTAAGAAAATCAATTAAGCTTGCTAATCATTGTGAAATAGTGAATGGGCATGGGGAATGAGATTGGGACTCTTTCCCATTTTCCCTAAGTCCATTTCACTTGAATGGAAATTAATTATTTTGGGATTAATTGATGGTTTAATTCTTTAATTAAATTGCCTAATTAATCAATTTGAAACTATAATCACATGGAATCTTAATTAATCAATTCATGGGTAGATCTTTAGGTGTTCAATAATCTAAAGACATTTAAGAAAATTATGGTTAACCCACATGTGTGGGAAAACCATGAAAGTACTTAATTAAGATTCTTAACTAAATTAATCACTAATTGTGAGCCAATTGTATTAGGCCTCTTTTAGTTCTTAGGTTCAATGATGATTTAATTTCCAATGTATGTACATATTATGTTGGTTCATAATTACTTGGTTAATTAAATTAAGGCAACATAGGTAAGGGTTAATTAATGGATTTAATGTATAGTACAACCTAATTAACCCATAAAATCAACTTAATTAATTTTCATTAAAATTAAATCACAAACTGGGAATGGGATATGATCAAAAAACTTTCCCTCATTTCTTCAAACCAAATCAAATATGAAATTGAAAGTAATAATTAAAAATCCTTGGTTTTCTTTAAATGCTTTTATTTTATTTGATTGTCCTTAGAAATTAATTTAATTGAATGAAATCACATGTTTATACTTATTCATTCCTTTCCAATAATGTTAAATGTTGTATGTCATTTGAAATCATACATCATCTTTTCAAAATTAATTAAATCAAATGGTTTTCCTTTATGTTAAGCTTGCATGTGTTGATTTAATTTATAATATGTGTGGTTATTATCACTATTAAATCCAAACATATTTTCCAAAGCTTATAAATGAATGGTTACATATGATATGAATGCAGTTATAAATACATAAGAGATGTATGTGATCATAACTTAAATGTATGATGTGATGCTCCTTTCCTTTTATTCATGTATTGAGTTATGTAAGTGAGAATGTTAGTCGGTATATAGTCTGGATATCCCGAGAATGTGAGGTTATAGTTAGCTTCAATGAGGTCATTTGACTACCTCACTTCCCTGGTTTAATAATGGCATGTACTCCATTTGAATACATTATTATGTATTTCAATACTAGAATTTGGATGAGGCTTTAATTCATATACATAAATGATTCAGTCAAATTAAATACCATTTTTTTGCATGATTCTTATTCTCCAAATTATGAATACATGTGTATGTATTTAAGAAAAGTGGTACATAGTCTAGACATCCTAGGAATATGAGGCTTTAGCTAGCCCTAAGAAGGTCATTTGATTACCTCGCCTCCCTAGTTTAATAAAGGCATGTACTTGGTTATGTATTTTATACATACATGTGTGTATTTAATTAGAGAATGGTAATCCTTCCTTTTTATTAAAAATACTTGGATTTGCAATTGTTCAAGTGATTGAACTAATTGATCATGTGATTTGGAGCTCTCTTTCTTTATGTTCATGCATGTAAATTTACATATGATTTGGATGTGATGGTATATAATCTAGATATCCCAAGAATATGAGGCTTTAGCTAGCCCCAAGGAGGTCATTTGATTACCTCACTTCCTTGGTTAACAATGACACATACCTTTTTAATTTCATCCTTATGTATTTTTGTATACTAATTTAGATAAAGCCTTAAATTAATATAATAAAATAATTTAATGAGAGGAGAAATATAAAGCTTCAATTGTACATACTCACATCCATCATTTAAGTGTGCTAAAACATATTGTTTGTGTTCGTATACCTAAGACTTAATCATATGCATGTTATATGTGATGGAAAGGAATGATTTAGCATGTGTCATGTGATAGTATTTCAACTAGATTAATCTTAAGCAGCCTTTCACATTGAATAAAATTATTTAAAGAGAACCTAAACTAGGATTAATCTAAAATGTGTAATAAGCCATTCACTAAAGAGAACAAAATAAAATTAAAATGTTTTAGAAAGTGGTTTAAGGTAGGGATGAAAGAGGGCAACCTCTTTTCTTCTCTTTACAACACTTAGTTGCTTAGTGTAGGTCATATGAAACAAAAGAAAACACAAATTAAAACTTGCAAATCAACTAAAGCACTTGAAGTGAAACCACCCTTTAAGTTGAATCATTCTACACTTAGAAAATCTTAACTCTAAAGCCTAGTTGGGACATACCACACAAGCCTTAATACACACACATTAGATTAAGTCACCACTTCTAGCCTTATGTTAGGATGGTGCATGGTGTGATGTATGTTTTGTTTTGTGATGTATTATTTTAGACTAGATGTTAGGGTGTATGTTTCAGATGGATGGTAGGCCATGATTAGCCTAATCATGTTTTCTACGGGAGATTATTTTAAGGGCCACTTAAAAATAAATATAAATGCTCTTTGCAAGTTTTAAGCCCTAAGCATAATCTAAGTTAGGACAAATGGGCTTGGGTACCCATGTGCAAGTTGCTAAGTCCAAATTATAAATATAACTACTTGGGTTATATGTGTGTTTAGCTAACACTTGTCTTGTGTGTAGCTAGATTTACTTTCCTTTTTTAATATCATTTTGCATTAGGAATTAGGATTAGTGCTATGGGGGGATAAGGCTGAGCATTGGCTAGAAGGCTTTGTCTTGGGAGGCCATGTGATGCCTTTGAACTGAAGAAAACCAAAACAAAGAAGGAGGAAGATACATAAAGACATAAAGACTTGAAGACTAGCATTTATCATATGTAAATTGTAAATTATTCTTTTATGTACCGTTGTATAAGGGTAGCTACCCATTTTTCTTTCGGTTGTACATGGCACCACACGCCTATTATTCTTTTGCATTAGCTATAAAAGTATTTGATGTTGTCTTTAAAGTGCACAATTAGGATGACATGCTTTTCTTAGTTTCTTTATATGTTTGATGTTTGAATGTGTGGCATGGAATGCAATTTGGTTCTTAGAAAAAAATTAACTTTTCTACCCAACTACAAATCATAACTAAAGTTTTAAATAATTCATAATCTCACATAAAGCCTAGATATAAATCAAGATAATTAAAATATTTAGAAACCCTTAAATGTTGAATGGCCAACAACATGCACATCATATTTTTCACTCTTGAAAATAAGGGATTACCATCCTTGCTTGATTGGGAATGATGATGAGAGCATCCCTTGTGTTGGAAAACACCCCTTTCATGCTGATTTAGCAAACAACCTTATTTCATCATGCATGTAGGCATCAAAATAAGCCTTTATCAAAATAAAGTATCAAACTAAATAAAATTTGAAATGATTTTGCACTAAACTAAGTCATATGCTCATACCACTCATGCTCTAGTCTCTTAGGGAGTGGGTTTAAGGACATTAGTTTCTTTCTAATTAAATAATAGCCTAACTAATCTTGCAAATCATATGAGACATCATGGATTTAAAGTGTAAGAGGTGTTAGTTGTCGCCACTCAAGCTTGTAAGTCCATGGTTTATCCTCTATGGAGTTAAACCATATGCCCATTTTGCTTAGATTTAGGTCACTTTGGCTTATGCTAAAGCTCCCTAGATTTAGGATTTAAGGTGGCTATTTCTTTAGGGATACAAGCATAAATCCTAACCTCTTAGGTATCTCAACAATCTTATGTTTTAGATTACAAGTTCTAGCTTTCCAATGAAATGTTAACTTTAACACAATTGATCTTCTCTTCAATTTCAAAATTATAAAGCCTAATTATAGGATAGGTTGAAATGATCTCTAGGTTTCCTAGTATCAAGAACACTTACTTATTTCCTTTAGCTTGATAAGTCTTCCTTGAGTTTTCCCACTAATTTTCTAATACAACTAATCCTTTGAAAGTCTAGCCTTGACTTCTTTGGAGACTTTAATTGCTCTCTTAATCGAGAGTATTCTTAAGGGATTCACATCCCTTAAGATGTAATTAACTATGGAGGCTTGCCTCCATAGGGAACTTAACGAACCTGACTTAATATAAATCTTACTTTACTTTTCCATGTATAGTAGGGGAAAGATCTTTGGTACATTTGAAGACACATCATGCCTTAGGAGTCCTTATTAGGTGATTAGGTCCATTATAGGGGGATGATTTCTATCTTTCAAGATAGTGCATATTTATTTAATGTCATACTTGATCATTTCAATAAGTACCCTTTAAGATCTATGTGGTGTCCCACATCTCAAAAATAAACACCATAGATTTTTCTGGCAACTCCGCTAAGGAGGGTTCCTCTCTCCATCTCTTGTAGCAATTATTTTCTCCAAACATCGCTAGTGGACTTGTATTTTATATGGGTCCAAGACTATCTTTCTTCCTATTGGCACTTAGGTTATTTCATCCTTAGGTTAAGCTAGGTAACATCCTTTAAGTTTTATGACCTCACTCCATGTAGGTCTTAAAACTCCTATTGGGCCCCCCAATAGGTATAAAAAATTTGAATTAACTAAAGGAGATGGCTAAAAATTTAGAACCTCTTTACCATTCTCTTGGTGAGGAAAGGTTTATCTCATACTTAAGAAAATAAACTATTTAAAAAAAATATATATACTTTCAAAAGCATTTCTCAAATTAAATGACAAAATATTTGCATTTAAAGATAACCAAACCTCATGCAACAATATCCATGATTGTTGCATGGAGGTTCTTTTCAAAATTTAAAATCAAATAATTTTAAAATCATTTTCCAAAAGCACAAATATCAAAATAGTAATCTCCATTCAACACACCTAAGCTTGTTGAATGTATATTTTATTTTCAAACAAGATCGTGATAGAAAGATGAAATTTCATTTAGCACATCCTACATAAGTTGAAATTTCTTTTCAAAAAACAACATCACACACAAATATCCCATCTTTGAAAATCAAAAGAAAAATATAATTGATTTCCATTTAACATACCTTAATTTGTTAAATGGAAGTCCCCTTTTCAAAATCACTAAAACTAAAACACATTTGAATTTAATTTGACATAACCAAATTTGTAAAATGAGAATTACCTTTTTCAAAATCAAAATCAAATTGGACCTTTCTTAACATACCCACATTTGCTAAGTAGAGTTCTTTTAAAATCACAAATAAATCAAACATGTGAACTCCATTTGACATACCCAAATTTGTCAAATGAGAGTCCCACCTTTTCAAAATTGAAATCAAATTGAACTTTATTTAACATACCACATTTGTTAAATAGAAGTTCTCCCTTTCAAAATAAAAAAAAACAAACTCATCACACTTGAGCCCTACTTAACATACCAAATTTGTTAAGAGTCTCATTCTTCAAAATCAAATCAAAATACATCAAACACATTGGGCTTCACTTTGCATACCTAAATTTGCTAAGTAAGGATACCATTTTCAAATCTACTTCAACAAAATCAAACACGTGACACATATCATCGTAAACAATAAAAATACTTTCAAAAATTGTTTTCAAACAGGAACTTGAATCTCATTTAGCATACATAAATTTGCTAAGTGAAGATTTTAAAAATGAATCCAAAATAAAGTCAATTGACCCTCCATTTAACATACCCAAATTTATTAAATGAGGGTCCCAAAAATAAAATCAAATTCAAATGAGAGCCAATGGAATCATAAATTAAGAGCCTCTCCAAAACATTTGAACCCCATTCAACATACCCAAATTTGTTGAATCTAAATTTAAATCAAATTCAAAGTCTCTCCTCCAAAAAAAATCCAAAATCTCTCCAATATTGGAACCCCATTTAGCATATCTAAATTTATTAAATGAGGCTTCCAATTCAACAATCAAATCAAGTTAATAATTCAAATCAACAACATTCAAGAAAGGTGATATGGTTCTCTTTCTAGCAATGTAGATTCCAGCCCCTTACAACCATCAATAGAAATGAGGTGGGTGAAAGAAGCCACTTCTTGTTTGACCTACACCGATGGTTTCCCTAACAAAAGGAGAAAGACCATAAAAGTTCCTTCAAGAGCCAAGAATAAGATCAATAAGATTTTGAGTATGTCTTATTCATTCTAGATAAGTATGACTCAAATGATTTGAATCTAATTCCCAAAAGAAGACAACTCTCAAAATGATAATCACAATAATGATCATAATCCATAAAATAGAGGATGGACTTGATGTCTTTAAGGATTCCAATGTAGATACCCCATTCTAAACTTTGTGGTGTCAATCGATAAAGAAAGAATCATCATATGAGAAGAATTTTGGCATCATAAAAGAGTAGGTAGACATCAATTCTACCTTTTTTAGAAGATATCATGAAGCCAATTGTAGTGGTAGGTCCAACCACTTTGATCAACACCATAAGAAGAAGCAAACCAGTCATTAGAAATAATCAAATTCTAAATCCTTCTTAAGATACACCTCACAATCCAAAATAAGGGCATCAAACTATCATGAAGGTTAATCTGAAGGTCCTAAACCATCTTGGAAGGTTGCCCACTAAGCTAAAATAATGAGTGCACCTCACCTTCTAAGGAGATAGGAGTGTTTGATTGGAACTTAACTGATTCTTTATTGCATGTTAGTGGCAACCTCCTCAAGTCATACTTACATAAACTATCCTATGGAAAGGAAAGACAAGAAGTCCCCCTAGAACCCAATATAAACAAAGACTCAAAAAGGAGAGAAAGAAAAATGAAACAAAAAGAAAAAAGAAAGAGAAAAATTAAAAAATGAATGAAAAAAAGTGAAGAAGAAAGAAGAAAAGAGAAGTAAAGCACAATAATACATTGATTTGGAATCTAAAGGATAAATCATGTACGAGTGTAAATTCAAAGAAAAGGAGAAAAAATATACAAATAATTTGAGTCTACTTTGACATTTTTTCAAAGTAGATAACATTAAAATAAAAAAGTTCTAAAAGGATAATTTATGATGATAGACTAGAAAATTAATTATGAAGCACATTGGCTCTAATTTTACTATCTCATATTATATTAAAGGATTAAGAATTGATCTAACTATATATATATTCTATATATATATATAATATATATATATATATATATATATATATATATATATATATATATATATATATATATATATATATATATATATATATATATATATATATATATATATATATATATATAATTGAGATCATTTTCACTTCATCTTTCTTCAAGCTTGAAAGAGGATTCACAGTTGTATAAACCTTCAAATAAAGTAATAAAATCATGTTTGCCTAGTCTACCTACTTTGCTTAAAGAATTTTGAAGACTTTCAAGTACATGATACACTCAAGTTGAGAAGAAAATTAGATCATCAACCATTGAGTTTTAAGAGATTAACCTCGAACATAAAGGTAGTCCACCCACCCAAAAATCCATAATGATAAGTAAAGAAAATGCCAATGGTTTGTTAGTTACTTTGTAGTTTAAGGATTTTTTACCTAAGACCATAATGAAGAATACATCTCTAAATGTAGTAGCCTACAAAATCAAAATTGAACCTATTGCTATTCTACTTTGCAAACTTTTATGCAAACATTTGCACCAAGAAGAAGATCAAAGTTTGAATTCAACCTTATTGAAGAAGAAAGATGCTATCATGATTACCCAACATTATGCCCAATCAAAAGGAAGGACATTCAAATCTACACATATGTTGATTCTAAAGATTTCAGTTAGGCATTTCTTGAAGATGAATCCACATTACCTATTTCAAATTTGACAGAAACATAGCCTCTTTAAATTCTCATTCAAGGATGGCTTGAATGATGCTGTAGATGAGGTCATTCTTATAATTTCCATTAGAATTTACCATAAGGTCATGCCTTTCTTAGTCACTGGGTTAAAGAAAAAAGACCATCTTATGATCCAGTAGTTGTCTTTGATTATGACACTACATTGAAGTTGAATCTTCTAAAGTATACTAGGATGAGTTTAGGGAGTTTCAAGGCTTATGAAAGCATCATGGGATAATAAGGATTGATCTAAAAGACAAAGTGATATTAGAGATGCATCCTCCAAGATTCTACTTAGAAGAGACTTCAATAACATTGAATATAGATGGTTTAAACTCTTTAAAGTTACTATCTCAAAATTTTCAAATCATGATTCTACTTTCATCAAAGGCCTACCTTGTGCTTGGGATGGAAAGTAGTTTAAACCACTATAATGGAGTGCCCAATGGTTCCAATCAACCAGCTCTATTTAAATATTATCTTTAAAATAATGTTTGAAAATAATTATTATCAATAAATCCTATCTTTACATTCATTAAATATCTTCATTGGAAGCATTATTTGCTTATTTGTGAATTTTCCATGATGTGTTTGATAGGTGTAAGAGAACCAAGTGGCATCCTATCCTTCATCAACACAAACACAAACTACATAATCTTTGTGATAAGTGTAAGAAAACCCAAGAGGCATCCTAGTTTGAGTAAACTTAAGTGTAAGAGAACCAGTGACATCCTTTTCTTGGTGGACATTGCCCCATGGCCATTTCATCCACTCTTCGATGTTTTGGGTAGGTAATGAACCTGCATCCTATCCTTCATCAACCAACACAACACAAACTACATGAACAAATACACATATTATCTCGTGCCACTTTGATGATATAATGCCCCCTCACTCATTAGTCGCTCTAGGCTGACGTGTTATTTACCAATGCATCACCTGTGGTCCTTGTGAGGATGTAAGTCTGCTACTTTTTCTTTAAATTGACACCATCAGATGAGTGCGATGGTAGGCCTTACATGGTGGTATACCCATGTTGGTTTAAGAGGATTTAAATCTATGCCTTCTTCTTAAACCAGCCATCATGAACCACTGTTGAGTATATCCGACAAAGAAACACACATCTTGTCTGCTTTTTGATGTGATAAAGCCCCCATGCACCTCATTAGATGCTCTAGGTTAGGTCAATTTGCTACCCCGCTAGTTTCACCTGGTCCCTTATTTAGGAGGATGTAAGCCATGCTTTCCTTCCCGACGACCATTGCAGACTTGCTAAGTATGGTCTTATGGCATGGTCGATAAGTTACCTTCATGTTGGCTTCATTCAAGAGGATAAGTCTACTATATGCTTTCTTCTTGACTAGCCATCATGAACCGACTTGGTAGAGATTAGTAAGTCCCCCACACCTTTCCTCCTAACTACTTCAGTCCAATCTTCTTTATGACTCCCTACTTAGTAGTCACCCGAGGTAATTCAATTATGCCATCAATGGGTCACCAAGTGGTTGCTCCTTTGAAAGATGTAAGTCTACTATACTTTCTTCTTAAGTACGCTGTACACCGACAAAAGGCCCTAGTCGGAAAGCATAACCAAGATATCATTCAAGATCCACTTTGAGATATAAGTCTACATGCCTTCTTCTGATTATTTTCACTGACAACCACCTAGGTTATTGGTGTTCACCTGACCCACCCTATGGATACACCAATTAGAATGACTCGCTTGTCCTGTGGCCACCATACACCATCTTTCTTATTTATGGGGTTCGTGATAATGCTCCAAGTGGCACTTCAGTGGGCACTCGCTTGGATCATATCCTTTCAACCCTCATTTAAACACACCCAAATTACTTCCATTGGATAGTCCCCTTTCATAACAATTTGGAGATTCACCATGATGCAAATTCTGGTCCAAGTGAGATAGGTCCATGCACATACCCTTCTTTAGTCCTCACACAATAATGGTCCACAATAAATAAATAAATAAATAATATATTTTATGGATTTGGAATTAACCCAAGCAATCTTTCCCAAACATCCTATCTTTAGAGCAAGCACAAAACTCCCTATAGAATCGCTTAACTACTCATGAGTGAGATACTCCCCATGACACCTCTCAATAGTCACTTAGGTTCAATGCTACAAACAAGTTACCCTGTTGTCAGGAAGATGTAATATACTCATTCTTTCAAAGATGAGTGGTAATACAATGGCCACCTAGTGTGATGAGTGTTCATCCAATGTCACCTAGTATTTTACTGCTTTTAAGATGTAAGTCTACTCCCAGAGTACTTGTTCAATCAAAAAGGAACCCCTTAGGTTGATAGTCATCTTTGGATTGGTAACTAGATAGCCAAATGACATAGCCCCTTTTCACCTCCATCAACACTAAAATCCATCAAATGAAATTAAAACAAATGAAAATGAACCAAATCAAATTAAAAAATCAAAAAATTAATTTTAATCACTTTTGATTGACATAATCCCCTCATTCCTCAAATTTTTCCCTTTAAATTTCAAATTTGAAATCCAATAAACCCAATTTTATCCTTTAACATGCCAAAACCATCTAAATCAAGCCAAAAATCAATGGATTTTCTCTTGAATCAATCATTCTTCAATCATCTATCCAAATATAAATGAAATATACAATCATCCAGTCAAACCAAAATCAACCCAAGTCAAACCAACCTAACCCATTTTGACTTGAAATATTCAAATGAACGAATATTCATTTGAATCCAAACCAATTGCAATTGGATTTATATATCAATCTCAAATCTATATATAAACTCAACTAAATCAAACTCAATCCAAAATCAAGCCAACTAAATCCAATTGCTTCGCTTGACCCAAAGTGGCCAATTTGACCTACATGAACCAAAATCCAATTCAATCCAAATCAAAGTGAATTAAGCTAATCCAAACTTCATGTCATGATTGTTGATCACCCTAGGATGATCAATTAATATAAATTAGTTCAAACCAAGTCAACCTAGCCCATTGACCAAGTCAACCCTTTAGCCTATATGAACCCAAACTAGCCAAATTACAACCTAAGCCAAATCCTTTGAAACCAATGTTTCAAATTAAACCAAAATCAACATTTAAACATGACTTGACCTTCAATTGAGTCAAACCTAGCCCAATTGGTCCTCTTGACCCAAGTTGACCCAAATTGACATAAAGGGTCAAATTAGACTAAACCCAAATTAAATTAAACCAAAGCATACAATCCTCTCATAATCATATGAACTGACCTAACTTGGTTTAACCTTTGAGCAATTAGTCAACCTAAGACCTATTTAACCCAAGTGGGTCAAATTGTGCCAAACCTAATCAAATGAACTCCAAATGACATGAAATTTGGTCTAACTCACTTTTGACTCATTTCAAATCTATCCAAATCAAACTCAATTTCAAATGACCACTCTACATGGGCTAAGGGTATCACATAAGATAAAACACCCATGTAAATGGTCTTTGCTCTTCCTTGGCTACGCACTCATCCATTGGTCCACCTAGGCTTCAAGGACACTATCCAACCTGACTAAAGAGGTGGTTGGGTCAGCCATGACTTATGAACCGGTGAAATCAGCTCCACTCCCCCCATTAGAACACCTGGCATGAAGGACCTCCACTTCCCTTTGCTAGGACACCCACTTATCCTTTATATCAACCATGTCCCATTTGGGCAACCAAATTAAGCCACCCAAGGAGAATCCCAACCACCCCAAGCCAAGGACACCACTTCAAAAAAAATCACCATGAATGAGGTGATTTTCGGCCATTGCAAGGAGACAAAAATAAAAAAGGCAAAACTCTTCCTCACACACTCATTTCACTCTCCTAGAGCTCCCAAACCAACTAGCAATGATTCCCACTTAGTTTTGAGCAAAGGCATCAAAATCAAGTGGATTTTGGTGAGGAAGTGCCATTGGTGGATACATTATTCAAGTGAAGCAAGAGCCGAACCCATTCCAAAGCATCTTACACTCAAGAGGCATCTTCATCCCATCAAAATCATCCCGGTGAGATAATTTTCAAAAATCATAGTCAGCATTAGGTTCTTTTATTTGTGACAGTTTTTGGTTGATTTTAGGAATTTCCTTTAGATTACCCTTGCATTTTTTTTATTTTACATTATCCCCAAGCATTTGGAGTGATTTTCAGCAAAGATTGCTGGAAAATTATGCTTAAAATGAAGTTTTCCATTCAAAGTTTACACAAGAATCACAAAAATTATGCCCAAAATAGTGTTTGGTTCGCCTCTTCTGTTGAATTGCCCGCTAGGCGTTCGATCTTCCGTTCAGGGAGACGGACGGCTCAGATCATGCAGATCACGTGGCTTTGATCGATGAATTATGTGGCTCTCATCATGCAGATCATGGGTATCGATTTGGACCGCTCGATTTGGGATCCATGTCTGCATTCCCACTCTTCTGTTGAGGCACACCGCGTCAACCAGTCGTGTGGTGCCATGTGGCACCAAGTGGTCCAATCGATGCATGAGGTTAAGTAAGAAATTAGGGATTTTCTACTTTTAAATTACTTAAAACACCAAACTTAAAAAATTCATAGAAAATAAAATACTTAACTAAAATTTGCAAATAAAGGTTTGTTGGATTTGTTCAAGAGGAATCCAATGAAGCCAAAAGCTAAAAATTTTCCTAAATATTTTGAGCTTAATTTAACTTTTAGAGAAAATTAAATTTCATTAATTAAATCAAAAAGACACATCAGATTGATTTGAAATTTTTAGTGATTCAAATTGAGCATAAAGTCTACTTACAAAAAAATTTCAAGTTAAAAGGATTGATTGGGAGATATTGCATTCCAACTTCAAATAGTTGAAATAAAATAATGGACTTTATAAAAATCATGGAAAATCATTTAAATCAACTGAAACTTTGGAAAATTATAACAAATCATAGAAAATCATAAAAATGCAAGTAAATATTTGTTTTGAAATTATTTCAAAGGAGATTCAATTAAAATTTATCCCAATTAATTTTGAACAATACTTAAGGCTTAATTTGAGTTTAATTAAAACTTAATTAGCTTAATTACTCTAATTACCTAAGTAATTATTCCCAAACTTTTGAGGTTGATTAATGGGATGACCTCTACCTCCCATAATTTTCTTGGGATTTATTGCTTAATTAGGAAATTATCTTAACCTTAATTACTTTCCTAATTAATTAAGCAATTAATATTCTAAATAGTAAGAAAATCATTAATTAAGCTTGTTAATTATTGTGAAATAGTGAATGGGCATGGGGAATGAGATTGGGACCTTTTCCCAATCTTTTCCTAAGTCTATTTCACTTGAATGGAAATTAATTAATTTGTGATTAATTGATGGTTTAATTCATTAATTAAATTGCTTAATTAATAAATTTGAAACTATAATCACATGGAATCTTAATTAATCAATTCATTGGTAAATCTTTAGGTGTTCAATATCCTAAAGGCATTTAAGGAAATTAAGGTTAACCCACATGTGTGGAAAACTATGAAGTACTTAATTAAGTTTCTTTTAATTAATCACTTGTGAGCCAATTGCATTATATTTCTTAGGTTCATTACTTATTTAATTTTCAATGTATGTACATATCATGTTGGATCATAATTACTAGGTTAATTAACTTAAGGCAACATAGTAAGGGCTAATTAATGGATTTAATGCATAGTACAACCTAATTAACCCATAAAATCAACTTAATTACTTTTCCTTAAACCAAATTAAATCACAAATATAGGAATGGGTTAGGATCAGTAACCTTTCCCTCATTTCTTCAAACCAAATCAAATATGAAATTGAAAGTGATAATTAAAATGCATTGGTTTTCTTTAAAAGCTTTTATTTGATTTGATTGTCCTGAGGAATTAATTTAATTGAATGAAATCACATGTTTATGCTTATTCATTTTTTCCAAATAATGTTAAATGTTGTATGTCATTTGAAATCATACATTCTTCTATTCAAAATTAATTAAATCAAATGGTTTTCCTATATGTCAAGCTTGCATGTGTTGATTTAATTTATAATATGTGTGGCTATTATCACTATTAAATCCAAACGTAATTTCCAAATCTTATAAATGAATGGTTACATATGCTATGAATGCTAGTTATAAATACATAAGAGATGCATGTGATTATAGCTTAATTGTATGAAGTGAAGCTCCTTTCCTTTTATTCATGTATTAATTTATGTAAGTGAGAAAGGGTATATAGTTTGGACATCCCAAGAATATGAGGTTTTTAGTTAGCTAAGGAGGTCATTTGATTACCTCACTTCCCTAGTTTAACAAAGGCAATACTTGTTTATGTCTTATATACATGCATGTGTGTATTTAATTAGAGAATGGTAATCCTTCATTTTTATTAAAAATATATGCATTTGTAATTGTTCAAGTGATTGAATTAATTGATCATGTGATTTGAGCTCTCTTTCTTATGTTCATGCATGTAAATTTACATATGGTTTGAATGTAGTGGTATATAGTCTAGACATCCCGGGAATATGAGGCTTTAGCTAGCCCCAAGGAGGTCATTTGATTTCGGTTAATAATTACACATACTGTTAATTTCAAAAGAATTTAGATAGAGCCTTAAATTAATATGATAAAATAATTCAATGAGGGGAAATATAAAGCTTCAAATGTACATACTCACATCTATCATTCAAGTGTGCTAAAATAAATAGTATGTGTAGGTATACTTAGGACTTAATCATATGCATGTTACATGTGATGGAAAGGAATGATTTAGCATGTATCATGTGATAGTATTTCAATTAGATTAATCAAAGGAGCCTTTCACATTGAGTAAAATTATTTAAAGAAAACCTAAACTTAGGATTAATCTAAAATGTGTAATATGCCATTCACTAAAAAGAATTAAATCAAACTAACATGCTTTAGAAAGTGGTTTATGGTAGGGATGAAAGAGGGCAACCTCTTTTCTTCTCTTACAACACTTAGTTGCTAAGTGTAGATCATATGAAACAAAAGAAAACACAAATTAAATCTTGCAAATCAATTAAAGCACTTAAAGTGAAACCACCCTTTAAGTTGAATCTTTTGCACTTAGAAAATCTTAACTCTAAAGCCTAGTTAGGACATAACACAACAAGCCTTAATACACACACATTAGATTAAGTCACCACTTCTAGCCTTATGTTAGGATGGTGCATGGTGTAATGTATTTTGTTTATTATTTAGATGTGGTGCATGTTTTAAAGATGGCCATGATTAGCCTAATCATATTTATGGGATTATGTTTATAAATACTTTAAAATATAAATGTTTCTCTTTACAAGTTAAGCTTAAGCCCCAAGAATCCAAGT